>CAMZMU010000035.1:38769001-38897259 GCA_947311845.1 Poa pratensis
ATCCATATTTTCTGCTGTTCCATGTTATTTATACCATTTGCTACATGTTTTATATACACTTCATATCACTTTTATGCATTTTCTGGGACTAACCTATTAACAAGATGCCACAGTGCCAGTTCCCTGTTTTCTGCTGTTTTTGGTTTCAGAAAGTTACTTCTGGAAATATTCTCGGAATTGCACGAAACAAAAGGCCAAGTCCCTATTTTTCCACACGTACACGGAGTCCGAAGGAGAGACGAAGAGCCACGAGGTGGCCAAACCAAGGCGGCGCGGCAGGGGCCCAGCGCCGCCTGGTGGTTTGGGCCCCTCGGGGGTCCGCCGACATCGCCCCTTCGCCTATTTATTCCCCGAGACGTGAAAACCCTAAAACACCGAGCCTTTCATCCAGAACATATTCGCTGCCGCCGCCGTCGTCAACCCTAACTCGGGGGGTTCTGAAGCTCTTCCCGGCACCCTGCCGGAGAGGGGAATCATCACCGGAGGGCTCTACATCGCCATGCCCGCCTCCGGAGTGATGCGTGAGTAGTTCATCCTTGGACTATGGGTCCATAGCAGTAGCTAGATGGTTGTCTTCTCCACTTGTGCCATCATGTTTAGATCTTGTGAGCTGCCTATCATGATCAAGATCATCTTATTGTAATGCTACATGTTGTGTTTGCTGGGATCTGACTTATATTGATACCTATGTGGAGCTGAATATTATATTATCATGTCTATGTCATTTGTGATCTTGCATGCTCTCCGTTACTTGTTGAAGCCTTGGCCAAGTGAATACTTGTGACTCCAAGAGGGGGTATTTATGCATGATAGTTGGGTTCAACCTCTATTTAACCTGGGATAGTGACAGCAAGTTCTAAGGTTGTAGATGTGTTGTTGCCACTAGGGGTAAAACAGCAATGCTTTATTCAAGGATGAATGTATTGTTTACATTACGCACATTACTTAATGCAATTGTCTGTTGCTTGCAACTTAATACTGGAAGGGGTACGGATGTTAACCGGAAAGTGGACTATTTAGGCATAGATGCATGCTGGATAGCGGTCTATGTACTTTGTCGTAATGCCCAAATGAATCTCATAGTAGACACCACAGCTCACACATGCATGTTATATGCACTTATCAATTGTCAATTGCCCAGCTGTAATTTGTTTACCCAGCATGTTAGTTATCTTATTGGAGAGACACCACTAGTGAACTGTGGACCCCGGTCCATTCTTTTACATCTGAAATACAATCTACTGCAATCATTGTTCTCTACTGTTTTATGCAAACAAACATCTCTTCCATCGATACGTTTAACCCTTTGTTTTCAGCAAGCCGGTGAGATTGACAACCTCACTGTTAAGTTGGGGCAAAGTAATTTGATTGTGTTGTGCAGGTTCCACGTTGGCACCGGAATCCCTGGTGTTGCGCCGCACTACACTCCTTCACCAACACCTTCGAAGCAACCTCGTTTTCCTACTGGTTCGATTAAACCTTGGTTTCATACTGAGGGAAAACTTGCTGCTGCACTCATCATACCTTCCTCTTGGGGTTCCCAACTGACGTGTGACGTACAAGCATTGTTTCTGGCTGCTGTTGCCGGGGAGATATTCCCTCGTCAACTTAGCGCTAGCAACACGTTTTCTGGCGCCGTTGCCGGGGAAAACCGAATTGCTTCTGCAAGGGGAGTCTCTCACACCCAATCTCTTTACTTTGTTATTTGTCTTGCTTAGTTTATTTTTATTTTTGTTTGCTCTCTTTATCAAAAACACAAAAAAATTAGTTACTTGTTTAATTCGTTTGATTTTGTTTTTCAAAATGAGTACTCCTGAGAACACTAAGTTGTGTGACTTCACTAGCACAAACAACAATGATTTCATATGCACTCCTATTGCTCCACCTGCTTCTAAGCAGAATTTTATGAAATTAAACCTGCTCTATTAAATCTTGTTATGAAAGAGCAATTTTCTGGTGTTAGTACTGATGATGCTGCTGCCCATCTTAATAACTTTGTTGAACTTTGTGAAATGCAAAAGTATAAGGATATGGATGGGGATATTATAAAACTGAAACTTTTTCCTTTCTCCTTGAGAGGAAGAGCTAAAGAATGGTTGCTTTCTTTGCCTAGAAATAGTATTGATTCTTGGACAAAATGCAAAGATGCTTTCATAGGGAAATATTATCCTCCTGCTAAGATTATATCCTTGAGAAGTAGCATTATGAATTTTAAACAACTTGATAATGAACATGTTGCTCAAGCTTGGGAAAGAATGAAATCTTTGGTGAAGAATTGTCCCACTCATGGACTGACTACTTGGATGATCATCCAAACCTTTTATGCAGGATTAAATTTTTCCTCAAGGAACTTATTGGATTCAGCCTCTGGAGGAACCTTTATGTCCATCACTTTAGGTGCAGCAACAAAGCTACTTGATGATATGATGATCAACTATTCCGAATGGCACACCGAAAGAGCTCCTCAAGGTAAGAAGGTAAATTCTGTTGAAGAAACCTCCTCTTTGAGTGATAAGATTGATGCTATTATGTCTATGCTTGTGAATGGTAGATCTCATGTTGATCCTAATAATGTTCCTTTAGCTTCATTGGTTGCTCAAGAAGAGCATGTTGATGTAAACTTCATTAAAAACAACAACTTCAACAACAATGCTTATAGGAATAATTTTGGTAGCAACAACTATAAGCCTTATCCTTCAAATGGTTATGGCAATTCTTATGGTAATTCCTACAGCAACAATAGAAGTGTGTCCTCTGATCTTGAAGCTATGCTTAAAGAATTTATTAGCACACAAAAAGCTTTCAATAAAACTGTTGAGGAAAAGTTTGAAAAAATTGATGATCTTGCTTCTAAAGTTGATAGTCTTGCTCATGATGTTGAAATTCTAAAACTGAAAGTTATGCCTAATGAAGTTAAAGATATTAAGTCATTTGCTACAGCAAATGCCATCCAAGTTCGAATTGATAATAATATTAGGATGTTGGCTGAATTGCATGCTAGGTGGGAAAAAGAGGAAGAACTTGAAAAAGAGAATAGTATAGTTAGAGTTTGTACTATCACCACCACTAGTAATGCTAATGTTTCACATGCTAGTAAGCCTCCTACTATTGATGGTAATGTTATTGGTGTTGGTAATGTCTCTACTACTTCTGCAAAGCGTTTGAAATTGCCTAAAACTGCTGAAACTTTTTCTGATAAAAGTGCTGAAATTTTTCAAACTATTGGAGACAATGGTTCCACCACCATTGACAATAATGATTTTGATTTTGATGATTGTAACATCTCTGAAGTTATTATGTTCTTGCAAAAATTAGCTAGAAGTCCCAATGCTAGCACTATTAATTTGGCTTTTACAAAGCATATTACAAATGCTCTTTTGCAAGCTAGGGAGGAGAAGTTGAAACTTAAAGCTTCTATTCCTAGGAAATTAGAAGATGGTTGGGAACCCATCATTAAGGTAAAGGTGAATGATTTTGATTGCAATGCCTTGTGTGATCTTGGTGCAAGTATTTCGGTTTTGCCCAAGAAGCTTTATGATATTCTTGATTTGCCACCTTTGGAACATTGTTATTTGGATGTTTTTCTCGCTGATAATGCTATGAAGAAACCTTTGGGGCGAGTTAATGATGTTTTTATTACAGTAAACAATAACCTTGTCCCGTTGATTTTATTGTTATGGATATTGAATGCAATGCATCTTGTCCTATTGTTTTGGGAAGACCTTTTCTTCGAACTGTTGGTGCCATCATTGATATGAAAGAAGGTAATATAAGGTACCAATTTCCTCTCAAGAAAGGTATGGAACACTTCCCTAGGAAGAGAATGAAGTTACCTTTTGACTCTATTGTTAGAGCAAGTTATGATGTTGATGCTTCTTCTCTTGACAACACTTGATTTTCACTTTCTGCGCCTAGCTGAAAGGCGTTAAAGAAAAGCGCTTATGGGAGACAACCCATCGTTTTTATTTGCTGTTATTTTTGTTTTCTTTGAGTCAAGGAGTTTTGTTACTTCTGTAGCAACTCCTTTGTATCTTTATTTTATCGCAATGTTGTGCCAAGTAAAGTTCTATATTGAAAGTTGATGCAAGATTTGGATTTCTGCGCAGTGACAGATTTTTAGCTGTCACGGATTTGAGCTTATCTCCCTGTAGAAAATTCAAAAATTCTGAAAAAATCACGCATATTCCTGAGATATGTACGCAACTTTCATTATTTTAGGCCAGATCCATCTGAGCAACTTAAGTGCCTCGAAAAAATTCGTCATTCCAGACTGTTCTGTTTTTGACAGATTCTGCCTTTTGTTTTGCATTCGCTCTTTTACTGTGTTTGTGTGGATTTCTTTGCTCCACAAAGCATTGGTGGCTGTAGCTAATGTCCAGAAGCTTTGGGATTGATTGTATCATTACAGAATATGAGAATTTTTGATTATGCACTAACCCTCTAATGAGAACTGTCTTGAGTTTGGTGTGAAGGAAGTTTTCAAGGATCAAGCGAGAAGGGTGATATTATGTGATCAAGAAGAGTGAAAAGCCTAAGCTTGGGGATGCCCCCGTGGTTCATCCCAACCATATTCAGAGAGACTCAAGCGTCTAAGCTTGGGGATGCCCAAGGCATCCCCTTCTTCATCAACAAACTTATCAGGTCATCTCTAGTGAAACTATATTTTAATTCTTTCACATCTTATGCGCTTTACTTGGAGCGTCTGTGTGTTTTTATTTTTGTTTTTGTTTGAATAAATTCGGATCCTAGCAATCCTTGTGTGGGAGAGAGACACGCTCCGCTTTTTCATGTGAATACTCATGTTCTTCACTTATATTTGTTGAGTATTCTTAACTAGCTACTGCAGTGCTTTTAGCTCCTGTTTTTCATGCATCTCTTCGAGCTGTTAGCACTTGTTTATAAATACTCTCTTGCTGCATTATATTATCATTTGGAGAGTTTATGTTTAAATAAATTGATTGGTGTTTGTTTGGAAGAAAGAAAATGCTACATGTAGTAGTTGGTATTGGAAAAGACATATGCATTCTTGTAGATCATTGTCTTGTTTCGATTTGATACTTTGCAATTGTTTTGAGCTCTCAAGTAGATCATGTTTAAGCTCTTGCATCATGTAGTTAAAGCCTAGTAGTGGAGAACTACCGTAGAGCTTGTTGAGACTTGGGATGCATATTTGTTCTCTCTAAGGTCTAGATATTTTCTGGTAAAATGTTTGAGCAACAAGGAAGACAGTGTAGAGTCTTATAATACTTGCAATATGTTTTTATGTGATTCTTGCTGTACCGGTTTATACTTGTGTTTGCTTCAAACAACCTTGCTAGCCTAAACTCTGTACTGAGAGGGAATGCTTCTCGTGCATCCAAAACTTGAGCCAAAACCCATGCCATTTGTGTCCACCATACCTACCTACTATGTGGTATTTCCTGCCATTCCAAGTAAATATTTCATGTGCTACCTTTAAACTATTCAAAACTTTATTACTCCTTATTTGTGTCAATGTTTTATAGCTCATGAGGAAGTATGTGGTGTTTTATCTTTCAATCTTGTCATTTACTTCTGACAGACTTTCACCAATGGACTAGTGGCATATACATCCGCTTATCCAATAATTTGCAAAAAGAGCTGGCAACGGGGTGCCCAGCCCCAATTAATTACAACTTTCATTAATAATTCTCTTCACATGTTTTGCCCTGATTTATCAGTAAGCAACTTAATTTGCAAATAGACACTCCTCCATGGTATGTGAATGTTGGAAGGCACCCGAGGATTCGGTTAGCCATGGCTTGTGTAAGCAAAAGGTTGGGAGGAGTGTCATCTATAAAGAAACTAAAATACATGTGTAAACAAAAGAGAAGAGGGATGATCTACCTTGCTGGTAGAGATAACGTCCTTCATGGGAGCCGCTCTTGAAAGTCTGGTTGACAAGGGGGTTAGAGTGCCCACTACCATTCGTTGACAACAACAAACACCTCTCAAATACTTATTTTGTGCTCTCTATATGCTTTCGAAAACTTAAAAAGCTCTAGCACATGATTTAATCCCTGCTTCCCTCTGCGAAGGGCCTATCTTTTACTTTATGTTGAGTCAGTTTACCTACTCCTTTCTATCTTAGAAGCAAACACTTGTGTCAACTTTGTGTGCATTGATTCTTACATGTTTACTTATTGCACTTGTTATATTGCTTTATGTTGACAACTATCCATGAGATATACATGTTACAAGTTGAAAGCAAATGCTGAAACTTAATCATCCTTTGTGTTGCTTCAATGCCTTTTACTTTGAATCTATTGCTTTATGAGTTACCTCTTATGCAAAACTTTTTGATGCTTGTCTTGAAAGTACTATTCATGAAAAGTTTTTGCTTATATGATTCATTGTTTACTCTTTATCTATTTGTTAGCAAACTATAGACCATTGCTTTGAGTCACTTCATTCATGACATGAGCCTTGCAATATATTGATCAAGATTGTGTGAAAGCATGTCTCCTCAGAAATTATTTGTTGTTATCGTTTTACCTACTCGAGGACGAGTAGAACTAAGCTTGGGGATGCTTGATACGTCTCCAACGTATCCATAATTTCTGCTGTTCCATGCTTATATTATACCATTTGCTACATGTTTTATATACACTTCATATCACTTTTATGCATTTTCTGGGACTAACCTATTAACAAGATGCCACAGTGCCAGTTCCCTGTTTTCTGCTGTTTTTGGTTTCAGAAAGTTACTTCTGGAAATATTCTCGGAATTGCACGAAACAAAAGGCCAAGTCCCTATTTTTCCAACACGTACACGGAGTCCGAAGGAGAGAGAAGAAGCCACGAGGTGGCCAAACCATGGCGGCGCGGCAGGGGCCCACCGCGCCGCCTGGTGGTTTGGGCCCCTCGGGGGTCCGCCGACATCGCCCCTTCGCCTATTTATTCCCCGAGACGTGAAAACCCTAAAACACCGAGCCTTTCATCCAGAACATATTCGCTGCCGCCGCCGTCGTCAACCCTAACTCGGGGGGTTCTGAAGCTCTTCCCGGCACCCTGCCGGAGAGGGGAATCATCACCGGAGGGCTCTACATCGCCATGCCCGCCTCCGGAGTGATGCGTGAGTAGTTCATCCTTGGACTATGGGTCCATAGCAGTAGCTAGATGGTTGTCTTCTCCACTTGTGCCATCATGTTTAGATCTTGTGAGCTGCCTATCATGATCAAGATCATCTTATTGTAATGCTACATGTTGTGTTTGCTGGGATCTGACTTATATTGATACCTATGTGGAGCTGAATATTATATTATCATGTCTATGTCATTTGTGATCTTGCATGCTCTCCGTTACTTGTTGAAGCCTTGGCCAAGTGAATACTTGTGACTCCAAGAGGGGGTATTTATGCATGATAGTTGGGTTCAACCTCTATTTAACCTGGGATAGTGACAGCAAGTTCTAAGGTTGTAGATGTGTTGTTGCCACTAGGGGTAAAACAGCAATGCTTTATTCAAGGATGAATGTATTGTTTACATTACGCACATTACTTAATGCAATTGTCTGTTGCTTGCAACTTAATACTGGAAGGGGTACGGATGTTAACCGGAAAGTGGACTATTTAGGCATAGATGCATGCTGGATAGCGGTCTATGTACTTTGTCGTAATGCCCAAATGAATCTCATAGTAGACACCACAGCTCACACATGCATGTTATATGCACTTATCAATTGTCAATTGCCCAGCTGTAATTTGTTTACCCAGCATGTTAGTTATCTTATTGGAGAGACACCACTAGTGAACTGTGGACCCCGGTCCATTCTTTTACATCTGAAATACAATCTACTGCAATCATTGTTCTCTACTGTTTTATGCAAACAAACATCATCTTCCATTCGATACGTTTAACCCTTTGTTTTCAGCAAGCCGGTGAGATTGACAACCTCACTGTTAAGTTGGGGCAAAGTAATTTGATTGTGTTGTGCAGGTTCCACGTTGGCACCGGAATCCCTGGTGTTGCGCCGCACTACACTCCTTCACCAACACCTTCGAAGCAACCTCGTTTTCCTACTGGTTCGATAAACCTTGGTTTCATACTGAGGGAAAACTTGCTGCTGCACTCATCATACCTTCCTCTTGGGGTTCCCAACTGACGTGTGACGTTACACGCATCAAGCATAGTTTCTGGCGCTGTTGCCGGGGAGATATTCCCTCGTCAACTTAGCGCTAGCAGAGTGCTTCTCTGAAATCTTCTCGAAAGACTCCTTGGGTGAAGACGTCCATAGCTCTGTCTTCGGAGATTGTGCCTACTTAGTTGCGGATGGTTGTCCATCTTCTGATGTATGCTCTTAGGGTCTCATCCCACCTCTGCGTGCAGGCCTACAGTTCTGTGAATGTTTTGGGCCTTTCACACAAAGGGTCGAAATATTTGATGAAATCTTCCCGGAATTGATCCCAGGAGTCATATGTTCCTTCGGGTAGAGCTTTGAGCCAGTCGCGTGCTGTGCCTTTGAGCATCAGCTGTATGTACTGCAACGCTGTTGTAGTTGTTCCACGCTGACATACGACTGCTAGCTTGTAGTCCTCGAGCCACCCAGATGGCTCCTGTCTGCAGTTGAACTTTGGAGTTGCGAATAAGCAGAATTTCTTGGGCATCTTGGCTTCGCGGATGCGTCGAGTGAAGCATCGGGCTCCGCATGGCCCTGTGTCGCGACTGTCTCCTGAATCGCTGCTATCCGACCTCCTGGACCTGCTCCGTGATCGACGGCGATATGAGTTTCTTCTTGCGCTGCTCCTATAAGGGCTGCGACCGCGATGGTCTCGCGATGTGTGCCGGGAGCGGCTCCTGCTACGCTCTCTGCCTTTCTCTGTTTGGAGTCCTTTTGCTGCGAGAGGCAGTGCCTTCATCTGTTGTTGATGTGCGGCTGCAGCCGGGTCACCTGCTGGAGGTGCCGTTGCTCTTAAGTATGCTCCGATTTGCAGCAAGGCTCCTTCAGCTGTTTTGGTACGAGCACCCCATCTGCGTCTAATGTCATGAACGAGTGTTCTAAGTTGGGAGTGACGCCTGATCTTTCTCCTTCTGGGATGTTTGCGAATCGCGATCTGTGCCTTGGCTCTGTTCCTCCTGTGGAGCCGAGGGATAACTGCCTCATCCTCGCACTCGAGATACTGGCTTGCTTTCTGCGCTCTTCGAGTGTTGCCATGTACTGATTCAGGCGCAACGTCTCTTGCCAGTTGAAGTAGTTGTACGCCATCATCTCTTCCGGGGTTGCATCTGCAGGCATCATTGTGCACTCCTTGATGACTTTGTCCACCTTTGCTGCTATCTCGGCTGTGATGGTCAATGTTGATACGCCATCTGGTAACGTGACCGTGCACGGGAACTCCGTTGGTCTTCGACTGGCTGCTGTTGTCGAGGTTTCTGCACTGATCGCGGCATAGACCTGGCGAGGTATGATCGGAGGATAGCTGTATATGCTGTCTATGCCAGTCATGGGTTCAGCTTCCTCATCCAGGCTCATGTCAGAGTTACTGCTTTGGCTGATCTGCACGTCGGTGTTGACGTATGCTTCGAGTGCATGCTCAGGATTGTCTCTGCTGTTGGAGAGGAACTCTTGATCTGCTTGGATCTCTGGTCCGCCGAAATCGGCGAGACAGATGCTGTCGTTTGCTTCTTCGGAGTGCATGTAGTCGAGGATCATGTCACGTGACTCGGCGTCTTCGACTGTGCCAACCTGATAGGTGGACTGTACTTCATCGTCTGCGAACTCTTTTGCTATGATCTCGTTGATCTCCCTTGTTGACATGGATGAGGCTGGGGATCCTAGCGACATGATCGAGTCGATCTGTGGCGAAGCTGCTTCCATAACTGCTGGCGTAGTCGAAGGAGCGTCGTGTGTCTCCACCGTGATTGGATCTGTCAAGTCCTGCACACCAAATTTGTCGATGAAAAAATTGTGTTTTCCAACGATTAGATCCAAACCTGAGTCGAGGCTGGCGAAGGCCTCTTGAGCTTCTGGCGAGTACGGTTTGATCCGTTTTGGCGACGCGATCTTTGCGTCTGGCGAGTGATCGCCTGATGATCCGACGTTAGTCGAGCTTGCCGGCGAGTTGCCGTTTGCAGATGTGGCCGGCGAGTTACTGTTTGAAGATGGAACGGGCGAAACCGTGAATCCAACACTACCTGTCCCCACGGACGGCGCCAATTGACGAGGTGTGTCCTCGGTAATACCCATGGTCGAGTACCTAGGGTTAGATTTACGAGGTAGAGAACACCTAGTGTTAGTAGAATCGACGGCTGACAAGCGGGATTTACCCAGGTTTAGGGCCCTCGACTGAGGTAACACCCCTACTTCCTGCCTGTCTGTATTGATTGTGGAATATGATGTGGTTACAGGGGTCCAGCGAGGGTTTGATCTCGCTAGGGTTTGAGAGCTATGGTATTGTGTGTCCTTTGATCGGCCACCCTCCCAGCGCTTATATAGGGGCCGGGTCTCGGGTACGTAACCGACCTGACTTTACAAATAAGGAATCAACAACCGACTATGCCTAACTTGGAGAGCAATCTTCATCTTGGGCCTTCCTTGCTGGGCTTTATCGGACTGTTTGACAATTGGGCTTTAGTCATTACGTGCACCAGGTACCCTTATGGTAGGGTACCCGTTTGGTATAACCATGTCACCTGCTATTGTCGATGACGGACGGGAGCTGGGTGTGGTGCCGCATCCGGAGCCTACCTGCCCAGATCCGGCAGGGGAGGGGTGGGCACGACCGGGCGGCACATCAGTAATAACGAACCGTCTATTTTAGGGGGTGTTTGTTTGGGTTGTGGCTGTCTAGCTGTGGCTGGCTGGGCTGCTGTGTAGAGAAAGAAGTTGTGCAGGGAAAGCTGCTTTTCCCAGTGTGACTGTTTGGCAACTGATACGTCTCAAACGTATCTATAATTTCTGATGTTTCATGCTTGTTTTATATCAATGTCACACGTTTTATATGCATTATATATCACTATTATACATTTTCTGGAACTAACCTATTAACAAGATGCCATAGTGCCAGTTCCTGTTTATTTTGTCTTTGCATTGTAGAAAAGGTCCAAAAATGAAAGTGCTCAGAAAAATCTGGAAACATTCCAGCAATTCTAAAATGCCAAAAGACTATGTGGGCCAAAAGGACAGCTCCGGGAGAGGCCCAGAAGACCCCGAACCATGCAAGGGCACAGACCAGAAGAATCTGGCCTGACCCGCGCCACCACATGGTGAGGCCGCCTCAGGCGTCGCCTCACACCGCCCTTTGGACAATATATTGCCCCCGCGAGAAAACCCTAAAACCCGAAGGATTTTCCCAAATTCCACCCGTAGCTCCGCCGCCATCCAGAACAAGTTTCGGGGGACAAAAGTCTGTATTTCGGCACGCTGCCGGGACGGGGAATTGCCCCCAGAGCCATCTCCATCGACGCCACCGCCATCTTCATCACCAAGGGCAGCCGCCGCCGCCAAGGGCTGCTGCCGTCGCGCCGTGGCTGCTGCGGGCCGCCGTCTCCTCTCCGGGCTGCACCTCTTCATCAACCTCTCCATCAAGCGTGCTCACCATGACCATGTGTGAGTACTCTTCATCGAGGTTGAGGGCTCTACCGGTAGCTATGTGGTTCATCTCTCTCTCCCATGGTGTGATCTTTATGTGATCATGAGTTTTGTAATTTAGTTGAATCCATAGATGTTACTCTTCATTATCTATATGCTACAAAGTGGTTTTATTAATGTAAACTCCGGAGTCACCTTGCCCACGGTGTGAAGTTGACAGTGTGCGCACCGTGTGTGACTCTTGGGCTAAAGATTACAAGAATACTTGCCATGAGTTATTATTTGTGTTGGATGTCTCTATGAAATTGTGGTGTTTGTCTAGGCGACTTTAAGATGTGCTTTTATAGCCCTACACAATGAATTGGTGTTCGTTATCCAACAGGAGAATAACTCAGAATAGCATAGTGAAGAGGAAGTAATTATGTATTCAATTATAGTATTATTGTTGAGAGTATCCGTTAGTGAAAGTATGATCCCTAGGCCTTGTTTATAAGCATTGAAACACCGTTTACTCTCATTTCTGCTACATGTTTGCTTGCTGCCATTTTTATTTTAGATTGCAATTACTACTTATAATCATCCATATTACTTGTATTTCAGTATCTCTTCGCCGAACTAGTGCACCTATACATCTGACAAGTGTATTGGGTGTGTTTGGGACACAAGAGACTTCTTGTATATTAATTGCAGGGTTGCTTGAGAGGGATATCTTTGACCTCTACCTCCCTGAGTTCGATAAACCTTGGGTGATTCACTTAAGGGAAACTTGCTGCTGTTCTACAAACCTCTGCTCTTGGAGGCCCAACACTGTCTACAAGAATAGAAGCGTGCGTAGACATCAAGCTATTTTCTGGCGCCGTTGCCGGGGAGGTAAGGTAAAAGGTATTCATATCCTCTGGCTACTAAGCTATTTTCTAGTACTGTTGTTGTTGTTGTGTGAGTGCTCGAAGGTATTTCCTTTAGATTCTGCAATTATATCTTTTTGTTTCTTGTTTTTATTTCACTAGTTAGGCTTAATGGAAAACAACAAAAAAATTAGAGATTTGTATGAACATTATATTGAATTAGGACATGATGATTTGAAGAGAAAATTAAGAAACCTATGGAAGTTTGTTTGAATAATAGTTGTAGTAATGTTATTAGCATGAATTCCTTGAACACCATTATTGCTAATGCTATGGAAAAGTCTAAGCTTGGGGAAGCTAGTTTTTATTAAAATGATCTTTTTAGTTCCCCAGCTTTAGAGGAGAAAATTTGCTCTGATGATACTTTGTCTCCCATATGTGATAATTCAAATGATGCTTGTGATATTCTAAATCCACCTACTGAAAGTATTCCTTTTGAAATACCTATGGAAATTGTTGAAAAGGTTATGGATGAACGTTATGCAGGGGATGGAACAATCCATCCAAGTGATCACTTGTTGAAACTTAGAGAACTTTGTAAATTGTTTAAGGTTGCAGGTTTATCAAGAGAAAATGCCATGAAGAAATTATTTCCATTGTCACTTAAGGACAAAGCAAGGGAGTGGTATGATCTACTGGATGATCCTCATCATTTGGAGTGGAAGGAGCTTGAATATCTCTTTTACTCTAAATTTTATCCTCTTTATGAAATGCATTTAGATAGGAATTACATTTTTAATTTTTGGCCTTGTGATGGAGAAAGCATTGCTCAAGCTTGGGGAAGGCTGAAAACATTAATACTCAAATGTCCTAACCATGAGCTTCCTGAGAAAATAATTGTTACTAATTTTTATGCAAGGCTTTCAAGTGATTGCAAGGATTATCTAGATGCCTGTTCAGGGGGTTCTTTCACAAGTAAGAAGGTTGAAGCTAGATGGGATCTTCTTGAAATAATTCAAGGCAATACTGAAGATTGGGAGAACGGAAAAGGTAAAGAATCATGTATAAACTGTGAATATGATTGCATTAAGTCCTTCGTTGAAACTGCTATTTTTCAAGAGCTTAGTGCTAAATATGGTCTTGATTCTCAAATTATTGTTGATTGTTGTAGAACCTTTGCTTCTCATATTAATGTTCCTAAAGAAAATTGTGACATGTATCATGAACCTTTTAAAGACACTTGCATGAAAAATGATACTGTTATTAATGATTGTAATAAACATGCTCAAACCTCTGAAAATGCTATCTCTTATAAGCATGTTAATTTTTGTGGAGCACTTAGACCTTGTGAAAAGAATCAAATAGAAGAAGAATATTGTATCTATCATAGGAATGAAAAAACTAGAACGTGGAATAGAGCTCTTGATGATCTTGGTGAAAAAGTTTATGCCCTCTATCCTTTTATTTGTGAACTTTGCTATGAAGTGGGTCATTTCAATTTTCAATGCTCAGGGAAAGATAATAGCCTTTAGAATCCAATGAGTACTGCGAGTCTGTATTGTGATGACATGATCACTCCTAATCAGCATGATGAACTTACATTATTTTTGGGGTGTGAAGAGTTATCAAGAAAAACTTATTTAGTAGATATGAGTGCTTTTGATATAAATAGCGTCCTGCATGGATGTCATCTTTATTGTGTTGATAACTGCCACGCAAATACTTACTTACAAAATATTATAAAAGATAGGACTTTACCAAAATATGACAGGACTAATATGTGTTTTGTTCTTATTAATGAAAGAGAGGAAGCCTCCCAAGTTTCTTCTGTTGTTTCTAACAATAAACCAGGTAATGTGGAGAAGCTTCCTTTCAAGCTTCTCCCTCATAAAGAGGGAAAGAAGAAGAAGAGGAGGAGTAAACGGAGAGAGGAAACGGTATCTTCCCCTAAACATGTTGCTCCTATTATAGTTGTTGCTGATGAGTCTGAATTAGATGATGTTCCTATGCATGTTTCTTATAGTAATGATCATGATTGGGAAAAGCATAGTACTTTTGATATTGAAAATCTCTTGGGTACTAATTATGAAAATGATGATGCTAATAATTGCAATACTATTAGTACTATCCATGTTCTCTCCAATGATGATATGAAAAGCTCTAAGCTTGGGGATGATGTGTTTGAAAATCCTTTTGCTACTGATGATTATAATTTTGATACATCTCCTTCTAGTAAAAATGATGATATGTTTACAGATGAACACACTTTGGAAGATAACTATTCTATTGCTTATGATGATACTATGCCTCCAGTCTTTGATAATTATTATAAAGAATACTATGACATAGGTTATAATTACAATCATCCTCATGAAACTTGTCATAGTTATAGAGGGATTACCCAAAACCATCCCTTTAATATACAACTTGTTTATCATGTTCGAGTTCTTTATGATGATCTTGCTCCCATTGTTATTAATGAGAAGAACTTTGCTTATATGGAAAATAATGATACTTTTATGCATATGGATCATGATATAATGTGATGGTTATATTGTGGATTTTATCAATGAAGCTACTGAAAATTTTATGAGAAAGGGAGACATGGCTTCATATATCACAATAATATTGAATCTCCTCTCTTTTTGTTGAAATTTTTGAAGTTGCACTTGTTTTGTCTTTCTATGCTAGTAGCTTAATGCTTCAATAATTTGTTTTCTTACAAGATTCCTTTGCATAGGAAGTGGGTTAGACTTAAATGTGTTTAATATTTGCTTCTTGATGCTCTCTTATCAATATGAGAGCATTATCAAAAATTTCATGCCTAGCTAAAAGGCTTTAAAGAAAAGCGCTTGTGGGAGACAACCCAAGTTATTTTATCTTCTGCAATTTTATTTTATCTGAGTCAAGGTGTTGCTTAATTCTGTAACAACCCCTTTGTATCTTTATTTTATCGTATTGTAGTGCCAAGTAAAGTCTCTAGTAGAAAGTTGATGCTAGATTTGGATTTCTGCACAGGGACAGATTTTTGCTGTCCACGGTTTTGAGCTTTATTCACTCCAGAAAAATTGAAACATTCTGAAAAAATTTGTGCGTGATCCTCAGATATGTACGCAACTTTCATTAGTTTTGAGTTTTCCGATCTGAGCATCTTAAGTGCCTCGAAAAAATTCATGTTTACTGGCTGTTCTGTTTTGACAGATTTTGTCTCTCTTTGTTTGCATTGTCTCTTATGGCTTTAGGCAAGGTTCTCTTATATGGAGGGTTGTAGCTAATGTTTTATTAAGTTCTTGCAATGTGTAAATACGGAACCAAAGTGGATTTATATTTTTTATTATGCACTAACCCTCTAATGAGAATTACTCTGAGTTTGGTGTGGCGGAAGTTTTCAAGGAGCAAGCGAGAAGGATGATATGATGTGAGAAAGAAGAGTGAAAAGTCTAAGCTTGGGGATGCCCCCGTGGGTCACCCATGCATATTCCAAGAAGACTCAAGCGTCTAAGCTTGGGGATGCCCAAGGCATCCCCTTCTTCATCAACAATATATCAGGTCATCTCTAGTGAAACTATATTTTAATTCTTCCACATCATGTGTACTTTACTTGGAGCGTCTGTGTGCTTTTATTTTCGCATTGTTATTTTTATTTTCTGAATAAATTGGATCCTAGCATTCTTGTGTGGGAGAGAAACACGCTCCGCTTTTTCATGTGAATACTCATATTCTTCAATTATATCTATTGAGTATTCTTATCTAGCTACTACTATGCTTTTAGCTCATGTTTTTCATGCATCTCTTATTCATAGCTGTTAGTTCTTGTAGAGTAGTACTCTCTTGTTTCATTTATAAATTATTTAAAGAGTTTTTGTTGAAATAAGTTGATTGGTGTTTGGTTGGAAACAGAAAATGCAACATGTGGTAGATGGTATATCGAAAAAGACACACATATAGATCATTGTCTTGGATAATTTGATACTTGGCAATTGTTTTGAGCTCTCAAGTATTTCATGTTTAAGCTCTTGCATCATGTAGTTAAAAACCTATTAGTAAAGAACTACCGTAGAGCTTGTTGAAATTTGGTTTGAATGTTTGCTATCTCTAAGGTCTAGATATTTTCTGGTAAAAGTGTTTGAGTAACAAGGAAGACATTGTAGAGTCTTATAATGCTTGCAATATGTTTTCATGTGAGTCTTGCTGTACCAGTTGATATCCTGTGTTTGCCTCAAACAACCTTGCTAGCCTAAACTCTATACTGAGAGGGAATGCTTCTCGTGCATCCAAAACCTTGAGCCAAAACCCATGCCATTTGTGTCCACCATAACTACCTATTATGTGGTATTTTCTGCCATTCCAAGTAAATACTTCATGTGCTACCTTTAAACTATTCAACAGCTATTATCTCTTATTTGTGTCAATGTTTTATAGCTCATGAGGAAGTTTGTGGTGTTTTATCTCTCAACCTTGTCATTTACTCCTCACATTTTCACCAATGGACTAGTGGCATATACATCCGCTTATCCAATAATTTTGCAAAAAGAGCTGGCAAATGGGGTGTCCAGTCCCAATTAATTAAAACTTTCACCTTTTAATTCTCTTCACATGTTTTGCCCTGATTTATCAGTAAGCAATTTAAAAAGTTAATCATTCAAATAGGCACTCCTCCATGGTATGTGATTGTTGGAAGGCACCCGAGGATTCGGTTAGCCATGGCTTGTGTAAGCAAAGGTTGGGGGGAGTGTCATACAAATATAAAGTACATGTGTAAACAAAAGAGAAGAGGGATGATCTACCCTTGGGTAGAAATAACGTCCTTCATGGGAGCTGCTCTTGAAAGTCTGGTTGACAAGGGGGTTAGAGTGTCCACAACCATTCGTTGACAACAACAAACACCTCTCAAAACTTTATTTTTATGCTCTCTATATGATTTCAAAACTTAAAAAGCTCTAGCACATGTTTTAATCCCTGCTTCCCTCTGCGAAGGGCCATTCTTTTACTTTGTTGAGTCAGTTTACCTACTCCTTTCTATCTTAGAAGCAAACATTTGTGTCAGCTTTTTGTGCAACAATTTTTTATGTGCTTACTTATTGCACTTATTATATTGCTTTGTGTTGACAACTATCCATGAGATATACAAGTTGAAAGTTGAAATCAATTGCTGAAACTTAAATCTTCCTATGTGTTGCTTTAATGCCTTTTACTTAGAATATATTGCTTTATAAGTTAACTCTTATGCAAAACCTTTTGATGCTTGTCTTGAAAGTACTATTTGTGAAATGTTTTTGCTTATATGATTCAGTGTTTACTCATTATCTATTTGTTAGCAAACTGCAGACCATTGCCTTGAGTCACTTCATTCATAACATGTGCTTTAAAATATTATTTGATCAAGATTGTGTGGTAACATGTCACCTCAGAAATTATTTTGTTTTTATCGTTTACCTACTCGAGTACGAGTAGGAACTAAGCTTGGGGATGCTTGATACGTCTCAAACGTATCTATAATTTCTGATGTTTCATGCTTGTTTTATATCAATGTCACATGTTTTATATGCATTATATATCACTATTATACATTTTCTGGAACTAACCTATTAACAAGATGCCACAGTGCCAGTTCCTGTTTATTTTGTCTTTGCATTGCAGAAAAGGTCCAAAAATGAAAGTGCTCAGAAAAATCTGGAAAAATTCCAGAAATTCTAAAATGCCAAAAGCCTATGTGGGCGAAAAGGACAGCTCCGGGAGAGGCCCAGAAGACCCCGAACCACGCTAGGGCACAGACCAGAAGGACTTTGGTAGAAATAACGTACTTCATGGGAGCCGCTCTTGAAAGTCTGGTTGAAAAGGGGGTTAGAGTGCCCACTACCATTCGTTGACAACAACAAACACCTCTCAAAACTTTATTTTTATGCTCTCTATATGATTTCAAAACTTAAAAAGCTCTAGCACATGATTTAATCCCTGCTTCCCTCTGCGAAGGGCCTTTCTTTTACTTTGTTGAGTCAGTTTACCTACTCCTTTCTATCTTAGAAGCAAACACTTGTGTCAACTTTGTGTGCAACAATTTTTTATATGCTTACTTATTGCACTTATTATATTGCTTTGTGTTGACAACTATCCATGAGATATACAAGTTGAAAGTTGAAAGCAATTACAGAAACTTAAATCTTCCTATGTGTTGCTTTAATGCCTTTTATTTAGAATCTATTCCTTTATAAGTTAACTCTTATGCAAAACCTTTTGATGCTTGTCTTGAAAGTACTATTTGTGAAATTTTTTTGCTTATATGATTCAGTGTTTACTCATTATCTATTTGTTAGCAAACTATAGACAATTGCCTTGAGTCACTTCATTCATAACATGTGCTTTACAATATTATTTGATCAGGATTGTGTGGTAACATGTCACCTCAGAAATTATTTTGTTTTTATCGTTTACCTACTCGAGGACGAGTAGGAACTAAGCTTGGGGATGCTTGATACGTCTCAAACGTATCTATAATTTCTGATGTTTCATACTTGTTTTATATCAATGTCACATGTTTTATATGCATTATATATCACTATTATACATTTTTTGGAACTAACCTATTAACAAGATGCCACAGTGCCAATTCCTGTTTATTTTGTCTTTGCATTGCAGAAAAGGTCCAAAAATAAAAGTGCTCAGAAAATCTGGAAAAATTCCAGAAATTCTAAAATGCCAAAAGCCTACGTGGGCCAAAAGGACAGCTCCGGGAGAGGCCCAGAAGACCCCGAACCACGCTAGGGCACAGACCAAAAGAATCTGGCCTGACCCGCGCCACCACATGGTGAGGCCGCCTCGGGCGTCGCCTCGCGCCGCCCTTTGGACCATATATTGCCCCTGCGGAGAAAACCCTAACCCCCGAAGGATTTTCCCAAATTCCACCCGTAGCTCCGCCGCCATCCAGAACAAGTTTTGGGGGGGACATAAGTCTCTGTTCCGGCACGCTACCGGGATGGGGAATTGCCCCCGGAGCCATCTCCATCGATGCATGTAAGAAGTGTATAGGAGAAACATAACAAGCTCATAGGTTAAAGTGTAACCTTTCTTTTATCTGACACAAGATCCATAAAACCTGCTTCCATGTGAGTCAACTCAGAAAATGTTGTAGATTATTTCTTGTAGTCATCTATGCAACATCTAGATTTGCATTACCCATAACGACAAACTACCAAACCTAAAATGTAGGGTTGTGCCATATCTATTGAAAGTTCGAACAAAATATAGTGTTTATACGCTAACAACTTATATTTATAGCTAGCGCTTAGAATAAGAAAATTGTTTAAATTAGCTACATCTACA
Source organism: Poa pratensis (assembly GCA_947311845.1). Taxonomy (NCBI): domain Eukaryota; kingdom Viridiplantae; phylum Streptophyta; class Magnoliopsida; order Poales; family Poaceae; genus Poa; species Poa pratensis. The sequence goes on from CAMZMU010000035.1 coordinate 38,788,714, forward strand.
AATAAGTACCTCGATCTAGTCCTTACTTTGAAACAGAATACACAAATCTGTAGACAACATACTTTTACATTTTTTAAGTGTCCGGGGTGTTTGTGTTGTTTGATTTCTTTGAAGAAAAAATTGTTCTTTCGTCAAACTTATCTCCACTTCATTAGTGTCATGCTCCAAACTGTTTCATGGCAATAGCAAAAACAATGAGCAATTTGGGCCATATTATGCAGCTCAAATAGAAAGCAATCGTGACTGTTGTATGCATTGGAATATTAAGATTTTCATGGGCCAGTTCAAGGCAACCTGTAAAATAAATAAATCGCAGCTCAAAACTTGTCACTAACGCCATGGAGGAGATCTCAACCGAATAGAATCCATGGCCACACACATGGATCGACACTATCTTCATGTTGTGTTTCCCTCTCTCTATCCACATACTGTACTACCGAAATCAAGTATAAACACATCTGCATCCTGCTTGGTGTTTCATCAAACACCTCATAGGCATAGATTACATAGAATCTGCACGGAAAAATAAGAAGCTAAGCAATGCGATGAAATCAACAGACAGGAGTGGAGGAGGCAATTTAGGAGGAAGAGAGGTTGTCATTACCTGCAAGGCTGCAAATGGCCGGTGCAAATGCAGCGAGGTCGCTGTGGTGTAGCCGTTCCATGTGAGGTGTTGGAAACGAAGCTCAACAACAGCAACAACGGTGCAGAACCGAGAGAGCAACTAGGGAGAAAGGTGTGGCTAGCAGCAGCTCACCTCGGCTCGAATTCCTCATCCATATATACGGTGATGGCCTCTCGTGTTCCTCATATTCAACACCGAGGAGGGAGATGCGTTAGTGGTGCTCCTGCTCCTCCTTTTGTGTTGTGCAAGCTGCTCTACATCTTCTCCTCTTGCTCCAGCATCCTAATTCTCCATCCCTCTCCTCCATCACGGTGGGGGATAGTGTGTAGCTGGATAGGTGGGAGTGGAGGTAGTGGCGTAGCTAGAGCGTGTGGACGCGGCCGCGGACGCCGAGCGCGGCATGGACGCCGGTGCGGACGCGGCGTCCGGCAGGCGGCGCTCGGTGAAGGGAAGACCAGAACTTCGCCTGGAGTGCAAATCCATGGCCAGGAAGTCAGGGGGGACCGGAGAGAGCTCGGCGGACGGCGGCGGGGAAGACGCAGTCGATCCGCTCGATTTCGAGCTTCCGGGCTTGTGCTGCTCAGCGAGGATGGAGAGGAGGACGGCGCGGTTCTGGTGGTTGTCTTCGATTCGACCGGGGCGGCCAGAATCGACGGCGCGGCGACGGCGGCCGTACAGCGTCCAGAGAACAGAGGAGACCACGGGAGGAGATGTCCGTGACTTTGTGACACTAGTAGAAAAAGGACCTCTAGTCGCGGCTGGGCAACCGCGACTAAGCAGGCGGGACTAAAGCCCCCCCTTTAGTCACGGCGGATTCCGAACCGGGACTAGAGGTCCCTCCACGTGGGGACGTGGTGTGTTGGGACCTTTAGTCCCGGTTGGTAGCACCAACCGGGAAGGGTTTTGGGTTTTTTTTCGATTTAATTGCAGGGTTTAGGGTTTATATATGCCGGGGTTTGGTTATAGGTTCCCGTGTCCCATGTCGTAACCGTGGTTTCACTAGTAACCCTTCCGTAACGGTAACCGGTAACCGTTACGGTGACGGTGACCGTTACGGTGACGGTTACGGTAACCGTTACGGTAACGGTGACGGTTACCGTAACGTTTTCCACGTCGTAACCGTTCCCGTGTCGTATGAAGTCGATGCACATATTTATAACACATACAATTAAATTAAGTAATACTTTTAGATCGTAGTCAAGAGTTGATGCACCAAGAGTTATCGTAGTACAAGAGTTGAAGCAAAACAACAAGTTATTTACACGCTTTCATGCTTTCAGCATCGTAGTACTCTCCTTTCTTCGATAAGGCCTCCGAAAGGTAAAATCCCGCCAATTCCTCTCCAATTGCTTTGAAGCGGTGCTCGAATGGTAGCTTGCAGCGCTTTTTTGCCAACTCTGCACTTTTCATATTCCATTTCTCGGTGACTAGTACATGTACATACTCGCAAACGAAGTATGCACATAACTCAGTTCCCTTTGGTTGCTCCAAGCAAGACTATACAAGAATAGATTTCAATCAATAATAATGAAGTATGCATGAGAATGTTGTGTGGACGTAGGTACCAGTACTTACCTTGTTCAACTTCCAATCTAGCTTTTTGGGCCACCCACCTGCAGGATCTTCCTCGACAAACCTTGCCCAAACGCTGCCCGACAAAGAACATTCACAAATGATTTATTCGTTAATGACTTAACATCAAGATATGAATGACAGAGGCGGTAAGAAATGAATGTACCTTGCTAGGAAGTCGAAACAACTCCTGTATTTGTCAGGATGATACCTCAATGAGTCAAGTGAATGAATAAGTCCTTTGCGATGTTCAATGACAAGAAGAATCCAGTGGTAGCTGCGCACAGTCATGCATAACTCATCAGTTAAACTTAACATCGGGTGAGTAAATTAGAATGTGTAGAAGACACTAAAACTTACCCAAAGTGGTAAGGCTAATATATAGTTCTTTTGTCGCGGTATCGCTTGAACACCCTTAGCAAATCATCCGGTGTGTTCTTGTTATACAAGGGATTTATTATGGTTGCTTCGTTATATTTATCCGGGTCAATGAACCCAATGTCATGCTGGATCAGCTTTTTGAGCTCGAGCATCTTCAATCTGCATAATATAGCACACAAAAGATTAAAGTGAGAATAATTACAAACAATGAACGAGACTAGGTAAAGACTTAAATAAATCACTTACAGGCAATAGGAACTCATGATAGATTTGTCGAGTGCCCGCAGATTGTATAGCTGAAAAAGTTCGCTAAACCGAACAATGTGGTTGTAGTCTTCTAAGAAGTGCTCATCGTCTTTCCTACATTTCAGAACGACAGAAGTGTCCCTTTCTTTGCGGCTTTCAAGTACCAAAAATGGAGAGCACGCATTTTTGTTGGTAACTTGCATTTCACCAAAGCTTCCCCATAACAAATTTACTTACTGGTGGAGCTGTTGGTGCAGTCTCAAAGTTCAATCTCGAAGCATATTCGTCTATAGGAACTTGGCTTCGGCGGCAAGACGACGGATTTGCTCTAAGTCAAACACCATCGGCGCTATAGGGTTAGATTGTACTAGTTGTTTTCCGCGCTGGGGAACTCGACTATCTTGTTCGTCGGCGGCGGGACAATTAGCGGAGGGACAGAACGTACGGGTTGTTCTCCGAGCTGGGGAACTTGTTTACCTATCTTCGGCGGCGGTGGGACCGATGGTGCTGCTTTTGTAGCTTCCTTCGGCGGCAGGTCCGATGGTGCTGCTTGTTTATCTTTTGCCGCCTGCGGCGGGACTGACTCTGCGTCTTGTTCACCTTTTTTCGGCGCCTCCACCTCTGTCACCGCGTCGTATGACTTTTGAATATAACGGTCATAGTCAGATGGCGGCTTCTCTGGAGGGACATATAAGTTTTCGATGACTCGATTACAAGCCTGTGCAGTATAGCCGGCGGTAAAATTTGGCGGCGGCACTTTCGGTGCGAACAATGCTTTATTATACTCCGCCACGGCTGCTTCGTTTTGCTCATGAGTCTTCTACCAAGGTAACCTCGGATCAGGCGATGTGGCCCTTTTAGTTCGCCTCCTGACCGGGGAAGATGCACGCTTTCTTCGGAGAAGCGCTACGGACACTTCCTCACGCGGTGGCGGAGATGGAGATGGACTGTGCTGACGGAGATGGTCCTCTACATCAATTTCCGGTGGGGGGTCCCTGTCACGCGGTGCTGGAGATGGATGTGTCTCATCGATACCCGGGCAGGATGGGCTTTGCTGAGTCGGTGGCTTTGAGAACTTGATGTATTTCTTGTTCCACTGGACGAAACCACCCTTGACATCGTACAATGTCTCCTCACCGTCACTCCAGAAATCTCAAGAGCCAATGATTCAAATCCCGGCGCAATTTCATCCACCCCGACAACAGCATAGCCAAGAGCAATGTCACCATTATGGTAGCTTGCTCCGGCGTCACTCGATAAAGCATAGCTGTCCGCCACCTTCGTGGATATGTTAACCATAGGTGCATGTAGCTCACTTGGTGTCTTCTCGTGACATCATCCACGGGGTAGTGAGCATCGACATCTATTTGCGTGGAACCCACGCTGCTTCTAAGCTGAGATCGAGCATCCATGGGTTGCTGCTGCTGAGACGGCCCTGTCTGACTATTAATTGACTCCATGAGTTACTGCACCTTGAGTTCCAATTCCGTTAGCCGCTCTTCACCCTTCTTCTTCTTCTTCTTTCTTGCACGGCTTCTATAAGTGTCAGCGTGTTGCGGATACGCTTTCTTAATGGTGACACCGCCAGGCATGCGTCGTAAATGTCCCCAGTGTTCAGGATTCCCTAGGGCCCGTGTCAGCTCGTCGTCCTCTCTATAGGGTTTCCACACACCCCGTTTAACTTCTCTATTACCTTTTCAATCTTCGGGACGATTTCTTCTACTTTTTTCTTGAATTTTTCAACCTTCGGGACAATATACCCTGTTTCCTCGTCCAACGTTGCGCCATGCGCGAACAACCAGAATTTGGACCTTTCGGGCCAGTATTATGTCTGTGGATTGATATCTTTAGCAAAGATTTTATCTTCTAAGGCTAACCACTTAGGAATGGCTGACCTGTAGCCACCTGTCCCCAAGTTATGGTGGTGAACCTTATTCGCACATTTGCCTTATTTATGTTCGATCGGGCCACAGCCGCATCTGATTTCTTATACGCCTTAAACTCTTCCCAGTGATCTCTTATCTTCACTAGTTTTTCTTCACTGAAATCTGGATCAACTGTTTCATATTTTGCCCATAATGTTTGCTTATATTTCCGAAATGCTTCGGCCATCTTGGAGAGAGTCCACTGCTTGAGTTTCAACTTCGTGGTCGGTTCAATATCATCCGGGAGGTTAAAATGCTCCAAGAGTGTGTCAAAGCAGAAATCTTTCAAATGCTTGTGGACATAGCAGGGGTCATCCTCGGCAACGCCCGCCGGCTTATTCCATTCTGGTATGGAGACCGGGACCGAGTCCCTAACAATAACTCCAGCTTGACCTATATATTTTTTGCGGTTCTCTGGGGGTTCCACCGGATCGCCCTCTTCATCAATTTCATAGATCGGTAACTTTGCATCTTTGCTCGTCATTCTTTTCGTGCGGCCTCGAGGAGCTTGATTCTTAGCCTTTTTATTCGAGGTGGAGGCCTAAAGTAAGAAATATAATGCGTTACTAAGTGCAATACAAATCAGTTAATGCATTTTGTGATCAACAAAATATAGAATTCATATATATACCTCGAGGTGGAGGTTGTTCGAGGTGGAGGGTGTTATTTCTTCTTCATCTAAAAGACCCTCACCAGAGTCCATCAGAAATTGTGAGGCAAATTCCTCAAAATCAAGATCTACACCGGCACCGGCGCCTTCTCCACCGGCATCATCTTTATCGCGATGCTCAAAAATATTCTGCATTAATATGTCTTCATTCTCCTCGTCTCGCACATAGCCAGGCTCCATAGCTCAATGTTCCTACACTCAATAAAATTTGCATAAATTTGCATGTATAAATTTGCATTTATAAATTTGCTAACAACCTAAATTGGTAACACTAAATTGCTAACACTAGGTATAAACCAATTTGCTAACAAAAATAAATACAGAATAAAAATATACCTGCAAAGTTAAGAAAAGTCCGAGAAATATTGCTATTATGTGTCCATATTCTGTCTGAAAAGGCATATACTATAATGCTTGTGTTTTCTATCATGTCATACAAAATATGTTATAACAATTCAAGGCTACTAAATAACACAAATTCAATATTTTGTACTATGATAATGCATGAGAAAAACACTTAATAAAACTATGACACGAAATATATTGATAAGTGTCACGGGTCCAAACCTAGCTGTGCAAATGTACATGTTACCATTATATTTCTTTTAGGAAACATGAGCGGATTTACCTCTTAATAAATAGAACAAGAAATGAGCAGCTATTAAAAGTAATCAACCAAGACCGATAGTATCAAGGTAATTTTTGTATCAAATAATCATTTTCGAACATGATCATTTGTGCTAACTAGAAAAAAACATCTCAGACCACTTTGACTAAATAGATTTGCCACATGTTTTAGGTTAGTGTGTGGTGAGACCAGAAGTATGAGACATGGTACGAAAAGCTAAGGGACTAAAGTTTTTCTTTCAACTTTAATATTGCAACACTATATATATCTCTTCTAATTTCGCTCCAGATCAACACATGTCACACAAGGACGTATAGTTATTATTGTAAAAAGTTCAAAACTTGTATAAATCATTGTTCTTTCGAAAAAAAACCTACTCGGTGATGTGGAAGTATTCTCTTCGTCTATCGCCTATCCATAAAATTAACATTTAGCAATGTTGAGAGTGTTCATGATTATTTAAATGCTTGCTAATGCAATATCCTATGCAAGGTGTGGCACACAAATACATAACAATAATCCCATTGAAAAAACCACATAAAAAGAAAAACTTTCTACCACTAGAATTGTGCAAAACATATAAATAGTTAGTTTTATGTGGTTATAAAATTAAATTTTGTGTATAATTTTGTGGTTAGATGTGCTATAATATATTTGACTCTATATTAGTATCTTTAAATATCTTGATACAATGTTCTACATTATAGGATTCTAACTAATATTCTAGTAAGATATGTAGAGTAAATTGGGCTAACTTAGTTATGACCAATATGAATCAACGACGATGATCTGAACCAACGACGATGTATGGACGCTTTTTTGTTTTGCGGGATAATTACTTCAAGTAAGATATCGATTTTTGTACCAATATATCAAAGAGGGATAGATAGAACTGAGGAGGGGGGGTCGCGGGGCTACCTTGGAGAAGAAGTGGCCGGAGGAGGTCGCTGCAGTCGGAGGCCGGGGCGGCCGGAGGTGGGAGCGGCTGGTGCAGAGGACGACGTGTGGCGGCGGCGGCGGCGAGGCAGGGGAGGGGCGCGCGACGTGGGGCGGAGGCTGGATACAGGGGATATGGGCCGCGGGGGGGCGGTGGAGCACCACCACGGGCTGCGACGGCGGGGCAGCACGGCGGGGAGGGGCAGCACGACGGGGCGGCGGAGCAGCACCACGGCACGCGGGTCGTCGGCGGCGTCAGGGGAGCCCGGAGAGGCGGTTCAATTCGTCGATTTGGGGGGACTTTGCGAAAATTTTCGCAAAGCCCCCCACTAAACGGCGCGGAATCGAGCTCTAGTCGCGGTTGGTGGCTGCAACCGCGACTAAAGGGTCTTTAGTCGTGGTTGCAGCCACCAACCGCGACTAGAGGTCGACCTGGGCCGCCAAAATTCTGGCGCCAAGCCCAGGGGGACATCTAGTCGCGGTTGGTGGCTGCAACCGCGACTAGTTGGGCTTTTTCTATTTTTTTTGTTGTTTCTGTTTTCTTTTTCTGTTTTGAATGTTTTAAAGGTGTTACTGATTTGATATAAAGGTGCCAAACTGGTTTTTGATCAGGGGTGTGTTTCTTTTCTTCTTTTTTTGTTGTTTCCGTTTTATTTTGTTGTATTTGTTTTCTTTTATATACTTTGATTTAAGTTCTTTTTGAATTGTTTTTGTTTCTAGTTTCTTTTCCTGTTTTGTTTTAGACCTCGACAACAAAATGCCCCTTTCAGAGACTACCTAAATTAACCATGCCCCTTTCAGAGATCATTGCTGCTGCTTGGATCCGACCGAGGGAGGGTTCTCGGAACCTGCATACAGCCCAAAGATGCCTCTCCGAGTGACGCTGGAATGTTTTGTGTTTGAACGCCACTTCGATCCAAGCAGCGGCAAGACGTCTCTGATGATCTACAACCGTCCGGCAGCACATCTCTGATGATCTGCAACCGTTTGGAACGGTCGCAGGTCATCAGAGACGTCTTGCCGCTGGTTGCCCAAAGATGCCTCTCCGAATGACGCTGGAATGTTTTGTGTGTGAGTAACCTGTCTGAGGAGGGTGGCTATATATAGGGTACGTGTGCTTCTTTAGTCCCGGTTGGTAACACCAACCGGGTCATGTGGCTCACGAAGTGGTCGTGATGATACTGCTGATCCAACAGCTCACAATCCCTCAAAAGAAACACACCCCTGATCCAACGTCTCACAAGCGCTTGAAAGAAACACACGATCCGTGTGCTTCTTTAGTCCCGGTTGGTAACACCAACCGGGACTAAAGGCGGGTTTTGCGGTCACGACACGTGTCCTCCCCCAGCGCTGCCCTGGAGGTCTTTATATATTGTCGCCGACGGGGTAAACCCTAATCCACCATTCCTAGCCCCGAACGCATCGTCTCCACGAGATGGATCTGCCACGTCCGCCGCCGCGCCTTCTGGACGAGGTCGAGCGTGCTCGGCAGAGCGCGCCTGGGCGCAACCGCGGGAGCCTATCCGCCGTATGCCCACGAGCCCGGCGTGGAGAGGAATGCCCAGCTACCGGCCTCCTGCTCCTCCCGCCGTTCCCCCTAATCCTACGGCCTTCGAGCCAGCAAGTCCATTTATGTAGAATAATGTTGGTGATGTTGGATCAGGGGTGTGTTTCTTTCAAGCGCTTGTGAGATGTTGGATCATGTGAAATAATGTATTAAACCTTTTTATGTAATGCATTCTATGGAACGTATTAAACCTTGATGTGGCTCACGAAGTGGTCGTGATACTACTGATCCAACAGCTCACAATCTCTCCAACTACCTAAATTAACCATGCCCCTTTCAGAGATCCTTGCCGCTGCTTGGATCCGACCGAGGGGAGGGTTCCCGGAACCGAATGATTTGTGTTCGGTCGATGAACTGAAGGATTATATAGATATATAGAACAGAACACACGGTTTCCCCTACATACAGCCCAACGGTGGCTCGTGAGTGCCTGCATATCAAATCGACCTTCGATCCACAGCGGCAAGACGTCTCTGATGATCTACGACCGTCCCAAAAAGTGTTGGGAATGTCGCAGATCATCAGAGCGCCTTGCCGCTGCTTGGATCGGACCGAGGGGCATGGCTACCACTTCCACCACCACCACCACTCCCTCCTCCTCGGCAATTCATCATTGCGTCACCCTAATCCAGTGGCTGGATTCAACCTACCTGAGGGCTTGTGTTTCCAACAGCGTCGTTGTGTTGTCCTTGTTCACCGTCCTACAGGAGGTGGCTCCAATGGCTGGCCGGTGAACAAGGACGAACACAATAATGTCAGGGAACATGCCAGCAGGTAGGCTAAATCCAGCCATTGGATTCAGTGGCAAAGGTAGACGCTCATTGTGTGCCGTTCGCTGCAGGGACGCCGCTATTTATAGGCGATTAGAAAGTGTACCTGTGGATGAGGTGGGAGTGGTGGTGGTGGTGGGAGTGCTGATCCAACGGCTCACAAGCCCTCAAAAGAAACACACCCCTGATCCAACGGCTCACAAGCGTTTGAAAGAAACACACGATCCGTGTGCTTCTTCAGTCCCGGTTGGTGTTACCAACCGGACTAAAGGCGGGCTTTGCGGTCACGACTCGTGTCCTCCCGCCACCGTTTCCCGCCAAATGCCGGCACCGGTAGTTCTATAAAACCCAGTCGAAGGTAGGCATGGTACTCACTTGAGCGCAAGCATGGTGTGTATTGGTCCTTGCGAGAAGTGTGTGTCCGGGTTTCACATTTCCGAATCCGAGCATCTCGCCAGGCTTTCGAGCAATTTGAAGGTAGATGGTAGGGTAGTTCCAATTGAAGAAATTTTGCACACTGAGAGTCATCTCGCTTTGCTCGGGGCGAAGCTATGCCGCGATGGGTTTCCGTATAGGACCCCGCTCCAAATTCGTGCAGAAATGCTCAGGCTTGCAGATAAGTTTGACAGAAAGTTACGAATAGTCCGTTCTACCGAACTGAAGCTGACCGTGTTTCGTACGGTCGTTCCTGTCTCTGGGTAGTTGACAGCGATGATGACGACGATTTCATGCCGTCGTCAAAGGAAAGGAGGGTTGAAGCACTGAGCAAGAAGGCTGAAGCTTCGTCCAAGGGGAAAGGCAAGGAGGCAAAATCTTCGTCCAAGGGCAAAGGAGGCTGAACCTTCGTCCAAGGGCAAAGGCAAGGAGGCAGAGTCTTTGTTTTACTTGTGTTGTATCGTAATTTCAAGTTGTACCTTAATTTGTTCTATCCAGTATTTAGAACTAGTGAAGTTGTAACGTAGATCTCTAGTTCTATGTTAAATCGTCTCCGCATAAGACGGTTGATCGCACATCGGAGTTGTATCTTGGTTCACACAACTTACGAACACACTCTTAACTAATACCAATAAACAGTCCACAATAAAAGTAAAGAAGAAAAACAAATAGAAAAAAGGACCACGGCACAGAAATGTCGCACGGTTACATAAAAGGTTTAATACATATTAATTATTACACATCACCAACAACATCCCTACCTAGCTAGTGTTCACTTGTTCTTCGTGTGTGTCCCTTTCTTCTTATTGCACCGTAGCCATGGACAAACTTCTTCATTTAACGTGATGGTTGGGTCAATTTTCACTTTGAAGGGCGGAATTTCATGAAACTTATTGTAATCTTCTGACATGTCTGTGTGGTCCTCCACTCCCACGATGTTTCTTTTACCTGAAAGAACTATGTGGCGCTTTGGCTCATCGTATGATGTATTCGCTTGCTTATCTTTTTTTTTTTTGGTAGGGTAGACATGTCCTTCACATAGAAAACCTGAGCCACTTCACTGGCTAAAATGAATGGTTCGTTCTCGTAATGAAGATTCTTGAAATCCACTGTAGTCATTCCGTACCGTGTGTCTACGGCTACACCGCCATCTAGGTTGAACCATTTGCACTTGAACAAAGGAATCTTAAATGAAGGTCCATAGTCCAGTTCCCATATCTCCTCTATGTAACCATAATATGTTACCTTTTCCCCACTGCAGCCATCTATTGCATCAAAGCGAACACCACTGTTTTGGTTGGTGCTCTTTTTATCTTGGTCGGCCGTGTAAAATGTATTTCCATTTATCTCGTACCCTTGAAAAGTCAATATAGTCGAAGATGGTGACTTGGCCAAATAGTATAGCTGTAGTTCATTTGTGGTGACATTCATCAGAAGTTTCTGTAACCAACCGCCAAAAGTCTTGAAGTGTACTCCATCAATCTCATCTTCTGGGTATTGGGAGCGTAAATAATTCTTGTGTTGCTCGATATACGGAGCCACCAAGATGGAATTATGCAGAACTGTGTAGTGTGCTCGAGTGAAAGAATCCACGTCTTCACATATGATTGCTTTCTTTCCTAGCGTGCCTTTTCCACGCAGTCTCCCCTCATGACGCGATTGAGGAACACCAATCGGCTTAAGATCAGGAATAAAGTCAACACAAAACTCAATGACCTCCTCAGTTCCATAACCCTTGGAGATGCTTCCTTCTGGCCTAGCACGGTTATGAACGTATTTCTTTAAGACTCCCATAAACCTCTCAAAGGGGAACATGTTGTGTAGAAATACAGGACCGAGAACACGTATCTCTTCCACCAGGTGAACTAGAAGGTGCGTCATAATATTGAAGAAGGTTGGTGGGAACACCAACTCGAAGCTGACAAGACATTGGACCACATCATTCTCTATATCTTTTAGAGTAAGTGGATTGATAACCTTCTGAGAAATTGCATTCAGGAATGCACATAGCTTCACAATGGGTACTCGAACATTTTCTGGTAGAAGTCCCCTCAATGCAACCGGAAGTAATTGTGTCATAATCACGTGACAGTCATGAGACTTCAGGTTCTGGAATTTTTGCTCTGCCATGTTTATTATTCCCTTTATATTCGACGAGAAGCCAGATGGAACCTTCATACTGCGAAGACATTCAAAAAATATTTTCTTCTCTTCTTTCGTAAGAGCGTAGCTCGCAGGACCTTGATGATTATCAGAATGATCGTCGTCTCGTGAATGCATACGTCGATGGGCCTGTCTTGCTTCCGGTGTATCTTTTGACTTTCCATACACGCCCAACAAGTTAAGCAGGTTCAAGCAAAGATTTTTTGTCACGTGCATCACGTCGATTGCAGAGTGAACCTCTAGCATTATCCAATAGGGCAGCTCCCAAAATATAGATTTCTTCTTCCACATGGGAACGTGGTTCTGAGCGTCATTCGGAACAGATAGTGCTCCAGCACCCTTCCCAAATATTACTTTTAAATCCTTGACCATATCATGTATAACAGAACTAGAAGGTCGAGTAGGCTTCCGCCGAATATCTTCCTCACCTTTGTAATGTTGGCCTTCCTTTCTTACTGGATGCCTCGGTACAAGCCATCGACGATGGCCCAGGTACACAATCTTGTTACCTATATGTTTACCTTGAGTCTCACCTAAACAATGCGTACATGCATTGTATCCCTTGTTTGACTGTCCTGAAATGTTACTAAGAGCAGGCCAATCATTGATGGTTACAAACAAGAGCGCTCGTAGGTCAAATTCCGTTTGTCCGTGCTCATCCCACACACGCACACCTTCATCAGTCCACAACTGTAAAAGTTCTTCCACCAATGGCCTCAGATACACGTCAATGTCGTTGCCAGGTTGCTTCGGGCCTTGGATGAGCACTGGCATCATAATGAACTTCCGCTTCATGCACAACCAGGGAGGAAGGTTATATATACATAGAGTCACAGGCCAAGTGCTATGACTGGAGCTCTGCTCTCCAAATGGATTAAATCCATCTGTACTTAGACCAAATCTTAAGTTCCTAGCGTCATCCGAAAATTTCGGGAACTCTCTGTCGATTTTTCTCCACTGGGACCCATCAGCGGGGTGTCTCATCATCAGGTCTTTTTTACGTTCTTCTTTGTGCCAGCGCAACAACTTGGCATGCTCTTTGTTTTGGAACAAACGTTTCAGACGTGGTATTATAGGAGCATACCACATCACCTTGGCAGGAATCCTCTTCCTTGGACAACCTTGCTCGCCCTCAACTTCACCTGGGTCATCTCGCCCAATCTTAAACCGCAATGCACCGCATACAGGACAAGCATTTAAATTTTCGTGCTTGCCGCGGTAGAGGATGCAGTCATTAATGCATGCATGTATCTTCTGCACCTCTAATCCTAGAGGGCAGACAACCTTCTTTGCTTCGTACGTACTAGAGGGCAATTCGTTTTCATTTGGAAGCATCTTCTTAATTATTTTCAGCAAACTTTCAAAGTGCTTGTCGGTAGTACCACTCTCTGCCTTCCATTGTAGCATTTCCAGTATGGTACCGAGCTTTTTCTGGCCATCTGTACAAGTTGGGTACAACAATTTGGTGTGATCGGCTAACATGCGCTCCAACTTCAACCTCTCGTTTTCACTTCCACAGTCCATTTGTGCATCATGAATGGCCTGACGAAGATCATCGTCAGGCTCATCTTTTTTTTCATCCTCTTCAACTTCGTCTTCCCCCATTGAAGTACCACCGTGTTCATCGAACATAGGATAGTTGTCATTATCCTCTTCTTCTTCATTCTCTTCCATTATAACCCCTGTTTCTCCGTGCTTGGTCCAACAATAATAACCACGCATGAAACCATTTTGCAACAGGTGTTGGTGAAGCTTGGCTGAGGAAGGGTAATCCTTCTTATTCTCACAGAGACTGCATGGACAACACATAAAACCATTTTTTCGCTTGCTTATCTCGGCCACAGTGAGAAATTCATGCATGCCCTTAAGGAAATCGTCAGAAACTCGGGAACCGTACATCCATTGACGTCTCATCTGCATTATGCATGCCAGTAATGAATAGATAAGTGACCATAATAATTCTTACAAGTTCTTCAAGCAAAGTAGAGTGGCGACAAATGTAATACATTGTAGCATTAAATATTCATTAATTTAAACTAACATAGAACTATCTAAAGAATTTAAATCCAACAACAAATGCGAACATAATCGCAACTAAGGTCATTATTGAACCAACAGCATAATGATACCAAGCCTCTTGACTAATGGCATAACTTCTAATTTTTTTAAGCTTCAAGCGCATCGCATCCAACTTGATCTCGTAAGCATCAACGACGTCGGCAAGCTTCGAGCGCATCCCATCCAACTTGATCTCGTAAGTATCGACGACGTCGGCAAGCTTGAACTGGTGTTCATCGATGATGTTGGCAAGCTTGACCTCCAATTTCCTCTTCTCTTCTTGGCGGAGATCTTCACTTATTTTTAATTTAGCTTTCAAATCATCGTTCTCTTTCACAAAAAATTCAACAATAGGGTCCATTGGAATTTCCGGTTCAACTACCTCCTAGACAAATATATATTTATGTCAAAGTTGGTCGGCATGATTGTCATAAACACGAAACGAAACAAATATATAGTTATTAACAGTCATACCACATCCGAATAATAGAACGGACGAGAGCCGGTGGGGGTATTTGTGAAAACCATGGCACTATATATATAAAAACAATTATACAACTTATACAAAAAAACAAATAATTATGGAACAAAATCATACAACAAAGATTTTTTTTAAATAAAAAAGAAGGCTCACCTAGGTGGTGTCGGTGACAAGACGGCGCGGTCTATCGACGACGGTGAGGACGTGAATGTTGTGACACTGAAATACAAAAACATAATTTAGTTTAAGCTCAAACTGAATAAACAAAATTGAGCTAAATAAGCAAAATGAGCTAACTTAGGCATTTCATCAAACACCTACCTAGCACTAGAAATATAAAATGAGCTAAATAAGCTAAACAACTAAAGAAACGGCGCCGGAAGAGAGAGTTTGCAGTTGCTAACCCTTGGATAGATGCACCGCCGTCAATCTTAACAAATGGGGCAAAAAATCGTGGAAGAAATCGAGCTCGGTGGAGAGAAAATGGAGATGAAACTCGAGCTCAAAATGGCCATGGCTGGCTCGGGGTGGAAGATATAGTTGAAGGACCTGCAGTCCCGGTTCCAGCCACGAACCGCGACTAAAGGGTCACCTTTAGTCGCGGTTCCAGCCATGAACCGCGACTAAAGGTCCTCGCGCGGGCCCCGCGCGGCCCCGGCCGCTAAAGCCGCAGGCGGAGGACCTTTAGTCGCGGTTCGTGGCTGGAACCGCGACTAAAGGTCCCGCACCAACCGGACACCTGTCCTAGCCGTTGGAGATGTCGGAGCCGGAGCCCTCTAGTCGCGGTTCGGAAAGGAACCGTGACTAAAGGTCCGGCTCTATTGCCTCTTTTCTACTAGTGGTAGTAAGGCCCCTTAGTTTCGCAAAATTGGGTTAGAGTTCAGATTATATTAAGGAAGGACCGATTCCAAAATTTCTTAAAAGGCAAGGACTTTTTTGCAAAACGCAACGGGCCACTGTTCAACACCGCTGAGGGATCGCTAAACGGCTGGTCTTTTATATAGTTAGTAATCTAATGATACGATGTGCACTCCACAACTGACTGATATAAATAGATATGTTCACGGTTGTTTCCCGTTTACAAATTACAGCTTTTAACTGTTCATACTTGAAAGACTAACAAAAACATAGGTCGATCGATTATTCCATATAAAATAGGGTATGTGTTTCGTTGCTACTATCTAACTCAGACTTGCTACTCTGAGTCGTTGGAAGGGTCAAGGACGTGGCCTGCGAAAACCACCGCCCTGGACACCTCCTCAACTATGAAGAAGGAAAACGGATGGTCGGCGACGAAATCTATCTCAGGCTCACTGTAGGCGCAACACAGGATGGCGGTGACGGCAGTGGAAGCGGCCGCCACAGTGCCTTCTTCATCTACCTCGACGAACGCCTTGTGGAACACGTCCTCCACCTGTAGCTTCATGCCGTCCCCGTCCGAGTTGTCCACCACCATGTCAGACAGATCAGCATCTTTGCCGAAGGCTGCCCGGAGCCCCAATGTTTCGAGAGCCTTTTTCATGCTGCACGAGTAGGACAACTTGAACCTTGGGAGCACAAGCTTGCGCACGCGGCTACGGTATTCCGGCAAGTGATCGAACAGAAATCCCATGCCACTGGATGCCATCTCGTCGGCCAGGCTAGGCAGGCCATCTCGCGCATTGGGGAGGAAGACGCACATCGAGTACCTGGCGCCATTTGCCGCCTGGTAAGGGAGCTTGAGCACCTTGAACCCGTCACGGTACGCAACGAAATACTCCACTTCTTCTTCGCAGTCTTCCCAAAAGACAGCCCTGCCACTATTGAAGAAATCCTCCTCTGTGCCACTATTAAGCAAATCCTCCTCGGTCGTGCCACTACTATTAGTGGGCAGTTTCCCGGCGGTCATGAAGGGCACACTGACCGTGCTACCATCGAGACGGTAGAAGTCGGCATCCTTTGTAAGGCTCTCGTGGAAGCGATCCTCCCACTTTCCCTTGAAGTAGACGGCATTGGCGAGCACGAGCTTGATATCTCCGTGCACCGAGCCTGGAGGAGAACGGACGTGATGAGCTTGTCCGTGGCCTCTGTGACCCAGCTGTTGATTTCCTCCCTTGCACCCTCTGGATTTGCCTGCGTGCACGGAGAGATCGACCAAGATATCACAATGGAAACAAACCTAGATCGATAATTAAGGTAGAGAATGTTGCGTGCTCATGTGTATATATACGAATGATAGTGTGCACTAACCTCGAAGTCAACGGCGCGTACCTCCGCCTTATAGGACTCGACGGCGGCGGCGCGATAGGCCGGCTTCAGCTCCAGCTCTTCCTGATGCCACACGCTGCACACGGACGTGATGATGAGAGGCCCGGATCCGTCGGTGGCGAGGGCGCTCTCCGCCACGCCGCGCACGACCTCGGCGACCTCCTCACGCGACGACGCGCCCAGCACGGCGAGGAGCTCGTCGAGGGTTGTGCCCCGAGCGCCGGCAGCCACCAGGCACAGCGCGGTATAGATGGACAACGGCGAGAAGATTGTGTTCTTGCCCTCGGAGAGCGTGTTGGCCAGGCGGAGGGCGAGCGCCGTCAGGCCGGCAGGGTCGACAGAACTGCGGGTCTTCTTGCTTGGCCGAGCTGAATCCTTGCCTTGCCGAGTTGCCATGTTTCTTGCCCTAGCTTGCCGATGGGGATGGTCCGTGCGTTGTTTGGGGTAATGCAAGAGCAAGACGGCGCAGAGGGTTAACCTAAGGGCGTACGGCAGCCATGTTTATACACTATTCCATTAGATGGGTTGTACACGGCGCTGGTATTTCTGCTTTCTTTGTTTTCGCTCCGTTCATTGTGGCTTAATTTGCTCTCTCTTTATTTTCATACCTAGCTAATACGCCGCATGTATGGGCTTGCCTTCTTTTTCTCTCTTCTCTTCTCAGATTAATTGATTTCCAAGAAAAACAAGCAAAGCACATCATCGATGATGTCTTCAAAATATAGTACGTGAAAATTGGTAAGAAATGATTATATTAATCCGTTGTATCCTTGTGAATAAGATCGGGGCTGGATATATATGGTGTTTTGGCTCATAGAACACATTTATAAAACGGTTAATCTACTTACGGAACGTGCCCCACGAGTAACTTTACATTCATGTATGCAGGAATCTTTTTTTGTCTGAAAATTTAAAATGAAATATCTTTAAAACCGTTAATCCATTTGATGATCCATTTTCACTGTTGGCTTCGTATTGACGAGTAATTCGAAACAAGATCTCATCTTAATATGTTAACGATTTTTTTCGTCGTCAGTTTCCAGGTAATAATACCGTAATTAACATATTACTAGTTAACAGTTACCGCCCAAATAATACTTAGTTACCAAGTCATTTTCCATGTTTTGTGTCATAATCATGATCTGCATGTCCAATCTAGACACGTAAAATATAGGATTACCGTCACAGAACGATTACATTAGTGAGTAGCGCAGTTCAAAAGACCAGGCAACCATTTGATTTTAATCCGGTAACCAAGTTGATAATGCCTGGTAACCAAGTGACCATAATCTGACAACTAAGGTCAGAAAAAAAGGTTGTCAAAACATATCAAGATGTGATCTAGTTTTGAAGATCTCGTCGCAACAAAGCCAGTTGTGAAAACAGAAGTGGGTTTTGAATTACCTTTAAGAGATAAAATGTTTTAGAGTTTGAAAACGAAAAAAGAAGCCCACGTCGTGTGTCTACATGCATGGATTAATTAACCTATTTCATCCGTGCCCACGGAAGTGTAATCTGGGCACGTGCCCTTACTAGCACAGTCCTTTAGATCGCACAATAGTTTCCTAAAAAAAATAATGTTGGGGATATCACTTATGGGTAACTTATAGGTGGACCCAAGATAAGGGATAAATCGGCCGGTTTATCGGCATATCGGCTGACTTATCGGCATATCGGTCGATTTATCGGCCATTTTATCTTATCGGTGAGACACTGAGAAGTGATAAATCTTCCGATTTATCGGCATATCGGAAGATATCTTGAACAATGAAAAAAATATTGTTTTTGTCCTGTATAAAAAGAAAAAAATGATGTCTCACGAAAAATCATTTTGAAACACCGGAATTCATCTTTTTATAGGCCACATAAAATTCATTATCTTTTTTAAAAAAAATTGCGCATATATTAAATTTCTATTTGTAGACCCAAAAAATTTGTTTCATATTTTTTTAACATTCTGAAATATGATTCTTAATTAGTGGGTGCATCCACAAGTATGAGACGAAACAGATTTACCGGTTGGTGTACCCTTTTTTTCTCCTTTTGATAGTTCTCCCGGGTGCTTTGTAAAAAAATTAGTGTAAAATAGACCTGCTGGTAACTTAAGAAAAAATATCTTACTAATGATTGTCTGCTATACTTGATATATAATCCTTAATTTTCTATTATTTTTATATCACACTAGTAGAAGAAAAAGTAATGTCATGCAAGGTACGTAATATATGAGTCCTTGTTTGCTTTCACCGAGTCCTTGCTTCTGAAGCACGCCTCTTTACGTCGGTCGTCATATTATCCGACATGTCACACAATATAATACGAAGTCCCTTGATGCATCTCAATCTACTTTGGACAATTAAATTTTAAACTTTTTGTTAACATGTGTGTAATGATGTCATGATGGTGTGTTCGTGTATTTATGATCATAATATACAATGCTTATGTTATTATTACACCCTTGTGAATGTTGTATTATCATTGACTGAATTGTGCTCAAATTGTCATGAAATTATTTAAGGTCATGTTAAAATTTCCAACACGTCGATAAACAATTCACTTACTAGTTGTTTGAGAAATCATGAATCACTATAGGACTTAGGCCAAAAAAAACATTAAATTTCCACGCTTTTAAGATGCATGGATGTAATGCACACAACTAAAATTTCCTCATTTGAGTCTCTTAATTACGGGGCTTTACAATTATGAAACATGGTTTTGATAGTAATGTCAATAAACATTCTAGATTTGTTTTTGATAGAACAATATATCATCCGACATGTCACCCAATATAATACGACGTCTGTTAGGTTGAATCGCAACTGATATGAGAAGCCGATACATGACAATTGAAACCTCAAGCATATTAATGAAATGAGTCACTGAAGACTATACAAACAAAGATGCAGGACATAGCTTTTGCTAGCAACGAACTATGTTTGTCTTTGTTCTGACAGGATAGCAACCAACTCTGTTTTTTCTCTGCAGCATATGCAGCAGCTGTAGGTAACCATCGCTAGGAGCAGCGAAAGAAGAGCGGACACGATCACCTCCCCGGGTCGACCATCGCCGTCGTCGTTCAGCTAGACGCGATATATATAGCGGGATGTGTTGCAAGAACGTGCCCGAGATTTTTCCTTTTCAGTGTGGTGTCGTTTTTATGGGATTATGGGCTTTTTCCTGGCTTTTTTACTTTGGTTATGAATTTATCCCTTTTGTGGTTTTAATCAGGCACCAAAATACTCGGTTTTTTATGGCGCGTGCTAGCTGTCGGTATGGCGGAGTGGGAAAATACTCGCTCCCTCCTCGACCCTCAGATCTTCATAGAACTCAAATCAAGGCCTTCACTTCTTATAACATACCTTTCTCCCTCAATGTATTTTTTTTGTAATATTGCAAGATTGTCGCAGTCAAAATCATACCAAAAACTTTACAGCATTTCAAAATACATTAGTGCGGCAAAAAATGGGTACGCAAGATATGTCCACCGGTCGCAGCAAATCTATAAGATTAAGTCACACCACACACATGCAGCATGGGAGGCTCAGGCTTCTAGCACCCGATAAAAACTTTTCTAACATTGAAACAACATTTGCGGCAGGGCACCTAAATTAGTCAGCTGCTTGTGTGTTCGCAGCAGAATATTAGGTATGCATTAAACCAAGCCGTTGGCTGTAAATCCTGGAGAACAAGTCACACCAAATGCAACATGGGAGGCTCATGCTTGTAGCACCCCACAAAAACATTGGCAACCAAACACCAGAAATAGTCCTAACGTCTCACTTGTGTGTTTGCATCAGACATGGACGAGTTTGCAACATGTGAAAAACCCATGCGCAACATGGAAAATAATAAAATCACCTAGTTGTGTTTTTAAGCGCTACCTTCTCAAGTTCATCCTCTCCGGCGACAAATGTAGCTCACTGAAGCCATATTAGTTGACTTCAAACTCATTCTACCATGCCATGCCATGTCCCTTAGTCTCTACAAAAATCGTGTGTATGCATCCAACTTGTGTTTTTGCATCAAGGTATACTCTTCGTGTGCACACATAGGAGAAAAAAAATGATATAAGGTGAAAATGATGTCCCTTGATGCATCTCAATGTGCTTTGGACAATCAAATTTCAAACTTGTTCTTAGTATGTGTGTAATGATGCCGGGATGTTTATGTCATCTATTTATGATCATATATATATAAGATATATGTTGCTTATATACATGATTACGTCTTGTGAATGTTGTGTTATCATTGATTTAATTGTGCTTGTCGTGAAATTAGTGAAGGTCATGTTTGAAAGTTGTAACTCCTTGACAAATAAGTCAATTCACTAACTAGTCGTTCGAGAAATCCGATCACCATCTGACTTAGTCAAAAAGTTTATTTTTTCCGACTTTCCAGTTACATGAGTGCAATGCACACAACTAAATTCTCCCGGTTTGAGGCTCTTAATTATGGGCCCTTATTAACAAGCACAATTTGGACATGAATAATAAATATTTCAGATATATTTTATTTGATAGAACTATATATTATCCGATATATCACCCAATATAATACGACGTCTGTTATGCCAAATGCCAGCCGATATGAATTGGATAAGCCGATACATGATATTTGAAACCTCAACGATATTAATGAAATGATAGTGTGCACTAACCTCGAAGTCGACGGCGCGTACCTCCGCCTTATAGGACTCGACGGCGGCGTCGCGATAGGCCGGCTTCAGCTCCAGCCCTTCCTGATGCCACACGCTGCACACGGACGTGACGATGAGAGGCCCAAACCGTCGGCGGTGAGGGCGCTCTCCGCCACGCCGCGAACGACTTCGGCAACCTCCTCACGCGACGATGCGCCGAGCACGGCGAGGAGCTCATTGCTAGCGCTAGGTTGACGAGGGAATATCTCCCCGGCAACACACCGGAAACAATGCTTGTACATCACACGTCAGTTGGGAACCCCAAGAGGAAGGTATGATGAGTGCAGCAGCAAGTTTTCCCTCAGTATGAAACCAAGGTTTAATCGAACCAGTAGGAAAACGAGGTTTGCTTCGAAGGTGTTGGTGAAGGAGTGTAGTGCGGCGCAACACCAGGGATTCCGGTGCCAACGTGGAACCTGCACAACACAATCAAATTACTTTGCCCCAACTTAACAGTGAGGTTGTCAATCTCACCGGCTTGCTGAAAACAAAGGGTTAAACGTATCGAATGGAAGATGATGTTTGTTTGCATAAAACAGTAGAGAACAATGATTGCAGTAGATTGTATTTCAGATGTAAAAGAATGGACCGGGGTCCACAGTTCACTAGTGGTGTCTCTCCAATAAGATAACTAACATGCTGGGTAAACAAATTACAGCTGGGCAATTGACAATTGATAAGTGCATATAACATGCATGTGTGAGCTGTGGTGTCTACTATGAGATTCATTTGGGCATTACGACAAAGTACATAGACCGCTATCCAGCATGCATCTATGCCTAAATAGTCCACTTTCCGGTTAACATCCGTACCCCTTCCAGTATTAAGTTGCAAGCAACAGACAATTGCATTAAGTAATGTGCGTAATGTAAACAATACATTCATCCTTGAATAAAGCATTGCTGTTTTACCCCTAGTGGCAACAACACATCTACAACCTTAGAACTTGCTGTCACTATCCCAGGTTAAATAGAGGTTGAACCCAACTATCATGCATAAATACCCCCTCTTGGAGTCACAAGTATTCACTTGGCCAAGGCTTCAACAAGTAACGGAGAGCATGCAAGATCACAAATGACATAGACATGATAATATAATATTCAGCTCCACATAGGTATCAATATAAGTCAGATCCCAGCAAACACAACATGTAGCATTACAATAAGATGATCTTGATCATGATAGGCAGCTCACAAGATCTAAACATGATGGCACAAGTGGAGAAGACAACCATCTAGCTACTGCTATGGACCCATAGTCCAAGGATGAACTACTCACGCATCACTCCGGAGGCGGGCATGGCGATGTAGAGCCCTCCGGTGATGATTCCCCTCTCCGGCAGGGTGCCGGGAAGAGCTTCAGAACCCCCCGAGTTAGGGTTGACGACGGCGGCGGCAGCGAATATGTTCTGGATGAAAGGCTCGGTGTTTTAGGGTTTTCGTCTCGGGGAATAAATAGGCGAAGGGGCGATGTCGGCGGACCCCCGAGGGGCCCAAACCACAGGCGGCGCGGCTGGGCCCACTGCCGCCGCCAGGTGGTTTGGCCACCTCGTGGCTCTCCTTCGTCTCTCCTTCGGACTCCGTGTACGTGCTGGAAAAATAGGGACTTGGCCTTTTGTTTCGTGCAATTCCGAGAATATTTCCAGAAGTAACTTTCTGAAACCAAAAACAGCAGAAAACAGGGAACTGGCACTGTGGCATCTTGTTAATAGGTTAGTCCCAGAAAATGCATAAAAGTGATATGAAGTGTATATAAAACATGTAGCAAATGGTATAATATAAGCATGGAACAGCAGAAATTATGGATACGTTGGAGACGTATCAAGCATCCCCAAGCTTAGTTCTACTCGTCCTCGAGTAGGTAAAACGATAACAACAAATAATTTCTGAGGAGACATGCTTTCACACAATCTTGATCAATATATTGCAAGGCTCATGTCATGAATGAAGTGACTCAAAGCAATGATCTATAGTTTGCTAACAAATAGATAAAGAGTAAACAATGAATCATATAAGCAAAAACTTTTCATGAATAGTACTTTCAAGACAAGCATCAAAAAGTTTTGCATAAGAGGTAACTCATAAAGCAATAGATTCAAAGTAAAAGGCATTGAAGCAACACAAAGGATGATTAAGTTTCAGCATTGCTTTCAACTTGTAACATGTATATCTCATGGATAGTTGTCAACATAAAGCAATATAACAAGTGCAATAAGTAAACATGTAAGAATCAATGCACACAAAGTTGACACAAGTGTTTGCTTCTAAGATAGAAAGGAGTAGGTAAACTGACTCAACATAAAGTAAAAGATAGGCCCTTCGCAGAGGGAAGCAGGGATTAAATCATGTGCTAGAGCTTTTTAAGTTTTCGAAAGCATATAGAGAGCACAAAATAAGTATTTGAGAGGTGTTTGTTGTTGTCAACGAATGGTAGTGGGCACTCTAACCCCCTTGTCAACCAGACTTTCAAGAGCGGCTCCCATGAAGGACGTTATCTCTACCAGCAAGGTAGATCATCCCTCTTCTCTTTTGTTTACACATGTATTTTAGTTTCTTTATAGATGACACTCCTCCCAACCTTTTGCTTACACAAGCCATGGCTAACCGAATCCTCGGGTGCCTTCCAACATTCACATACCATGGAGGAGTGTCTATTTGCAAATTAAGTTGCTTACTGATAAATCAGGGCAAAACATGTGAAGAGAATTATTAATGAAAGTTGTAATTAATTGGGGCTGGGCACCCCGTTGCCAGCTCTTTTTGCAAATTATTGGATAAGCGGATGTATATGCCACTAGTCCATTGGTGAAAGTCTGTCAGAAGTAAATGACAAGATTGAAAGATAAAACACCACATACTTCCTCATGAGCTATAAAACATTGACACAAATAAGGAGTAATAAAGTTTTGAATAGTTTAAAGGTAGCACATGAAATATTTACTTGGAATGGCAGGAAATACCACATAGTAGGTAGGTATGGTGGACACAAATGGCATGGGTTTTGGCTCAAGTTTTGGATGCACGAGAAGCATTCCCTCTCAGTACAGAGTTTAGGCTAGCAAGGTTGTTTGAAGCAAACACAAGTATAAACCGGTACAGCAAGAATCACATAAAAACATATTGCAAGTATTATAAGACTCTACACTGTCTTCCTTGTTGCTCAAACATTTTACCAGAAAATATCTAGACCTTAGAGAGAACAAATATGCATCCCAAGTCTCAACAAGCTCTACGGTAGTTCTCCACTACTAGGCTTTAACTACATGATGCAAGAGCTTAAACATGATCTACTTGAGAGCTCAAAACAATTGCAAAGCATCAAATCGAAACAAGACAATGATCTACAAGAATGCATATGTCTTTTCCAATACCAACTACTACATGTAGCATTTTCTTTCTTCCAAACAAACACCAATCAATTTATTTAAACATAAACTCTCCAAATGATAATATAATGCAGCAAGAGAGTATTTATAAACAAGTGCTAACAGCTCGAAGAGATGCATGAAAAACAGGAGCTAAAAGCACTGCAGTAGCTAGTTAAGAATACTCAACAAATATAAGTGAAGAACATGAGTATTCACATGAAAAAGCGGAGCGTGTCTCTCTCCCACACAAGGATTGCTAGGATCCGAATTTATTCAAACAAAAACAAAAATAAAAACACACAGACGCTCCAAGTAAAGCGCATAAGATGTGAAAGAATTAAAATATAGTTTCACTAGAGATGACCTGATAAGTTTGTTGATGAAGAAGGGGATGCCTTGGGCATCCCCAAGCTTAGACGCTTGAGTCTCTCTGAATATGGTTGGGATGAACCACGGGGGCATCCCCAAGCTTAGGCTTTTCACTCTTCTTGATCACATAATATCACCCTTCTCGCTTGATCCTTGAAAACTTCCTTCACACCAAACTCAAGACAGTTCTCATTAGAGGGTTAGTGCATAATCAAAAATTCTCATATTCTGTAATGATACAATCAATCCCAAAGCTTCTGGACATTAGCTACAGCCACCAATGCTTTGTGGAGCAAAGAAATCCACACAAACACAGTAAAAGAGCGAATGCAAAACAAAAGGCAGAATCTGTCAAAAACAGAACAGTCTGGAATGACGAATTTTTTCGAGGCACTTAAGTTGCTCAGATGGATCTGGCCTAAAATAATGAAAGTTGCGTACATATCTCAGGAATATGCGTGATTTTTTCAGAATTTTTTGAATTTTCTACAGGGAGATAAGCTCAAATCCGTGACAGCTAAAAATCTGTCACTGCGCAGAAATCCAAATCTTGCATCAACTTTCAATATAGAACTTTACTTGGCACAACATTGCGATAAAATAAAGATACAAAGGAGTTGCTACAGAAGTAACAAAACTCCTTGACTCAAAGAAAACAAAAATAACAGCAAATAAAAACGATGGGTTGTCTCCCATAAGCGCTTTTCTTTAACGCCTTTCAGCTAGGCGCAGAAAGTGAAAATCAAGTGTTGTCAAGTGGCAAATCATTCAAATCATCAAAAGCTTCTTCCAACACACAGCTTGTAACAATGGGTATCTTAGATGTTCCTGGAGGTGTTTCATTACCTTTAACCGTACTAAAAGTTTTATCAATTTTAAGCTCATAATGAGTCTTTGGTTTTGGCACTTTAGGAACATACATAAACTTTTGCTCTCTACCCACATAAACTTTCTCCTTTTTAGACTTAAGAGAAGTAAAGGTTGAACTTAAGGTTTCAATAGCTTCCTCTAACTCATCAATTCTATGATTTTGGGTGTCATGGATATTATTATCCTCAAGAACAGTGATTCTTTCATTGATGGTGGCTATTGATTCATTAGTCTTACCAATACAATCAAGAAAATTTGGAAAAAAATTCTCCATAGAGTCTAACTTATTTATAACATCCTCCAAGGTGATCTCAATTTTAATATCTTTAGTGGGTGGTGTTCCTACCAAACTTTCAATAATATTACAGGCTTCTAAAGCAGGAGTACCCAAGAAATTTCCACCTGTAAGAGTGTCTAGAACATACCTATACCAACTAGAGATACCAACATAAAAGTTCCTAAGGAGGATAGTGGTAGAGTGTTTCTTAGTACATCTATGATGAGCATCACTAATTCTATACCAAGCATCTTTCAAATTTTCACCTCCTAGTTGCCTAAAAGAACGAACTTCAACTTCAGGAGCATTCATTTTGAAAAACAAAATCAAACCGAATTAAACAAGTAACTAATTTTTTTGTGTTTTTGATAAAGAGAGCAAACAAGACTAAATAAAAATAAACTAAGCAAGACAAATAACAAAGTAAAGAGATTGGGTGTGAGAGACTCCCCTTGCAGAAGCAATTCGGTTTTCCCCGGCACGGCGCCAGAAAACGTGTTGCTAGCGCTAGGTTGACGAGGGATATATTTTATTTGATAGAACTATATATTATCCGATATATCACCCAATATAATACGACGTCTGTTATGCCAAATGCCAGCCGATATGAATTGGATAAGCCGATACATGATATTTGAAACCTCAACGATATTAATGAAATGATAGTGTGCACTAACCTCGAAGTCGACGGCGCGTACCTCCGCCTTATAGGACTCGACGGCGGCGTCGCGATAGGCCGGCTTCAGCTCCAGCCCTTCCTAATGCCACATGCTGCACACGGACGTGACGATGAGAGGCCCAAACCGTCGGCGGTGAGGGCGCTCTCCGCCACGCCGCGAACGACTTCGGCAACCTCCTCACGCGACGATGCGCCGAGCACGGCGAGGAGCTCATTGCTAGCGCTAGGTTGACGAGGGAATATCTCCCCGGCAACACACCGGAAACAATGCTTGTACATCACACGTCAGTTGGGAACCCCAAGAGGAAGGTATGATGAGTGTAGCAGCAAGTTTTCCCTCAGTATGAAACCAAGGTTTAATCGAACCAGTAGGAAAACGAGGTTTGCTTCGAAGGTGTTGGTGAAGGAGTGTAGTGCGGCGCAACACCAGGGATTCCGGTGCCAACGTGGAACCTGCACAACACAATCAAATTATTTTGCCCCAACTTAACAGTGAGGTTGTCAATCTCACCGGCTTGCTGAAAACAAAGGGTTAAACGTATCGTATGGAAGATGATGTTTGTTTGCATAAAACAGTAGAGAACAATGATTGCAGTAGATTGTATTTCAGATGTAAAAGAATGGACCGGGGTCCACAGTTCACTAGTGGTGTCTCTCCAATAAGATAACTAACATCTTGGGTAAACAAATTACAGCTGGGCAATTGACAATTGATAAGTGCATATAACATGCATGTGTGAGCTGTGGTGTCTACTATGAGATTCATTTGGGCATTACGACAAAGTACATAGACCGCTATCCAGCATGCATCTATGCCTAAATAGTCCACTTTCCGGTTAACATCCGTACCCCTTCCAGTATTAAGTTGCAAGCAACAAACAATTGCATTAAGTAATGTGCGTGATGTAAACAATACATTCATCCTTGAATAAAGCATTGTTGTTTTACCCCTAGTGGCAACAACACATCTACAACCTTAGAACTTGCTGTCACTATCCCAGATTAAATAGAGGTTGAACCCAACTATCATGCATAAATACCCCCTCTTGGAGTCAGAAGTATTCACTTGGCCAAGTCTTCAACAAGTAACGGAGAGCATGCAAGATCACAAATGACATAGACATGATAATATAATATTCAGCTCCACATAGGTATCAATATAAGTCAGATCCCAGCAAACACACCATGTAGCATTACAATAAGATGATCTTGATCATGATAGGCAGCTCACAAGATCTAAACATGATGGCACAAGTGGAGAAGACAACCATCTAGCTACTGCTATGGACCCATAGTCCAAGGATGAACTACTCACGCATCACTCCGGAGGCGGGCATGGCGATGTAGAGCCCTCCGGTGATGATTCCCCTCTCGGCAGGGTGCCGGGAAGAGCTTCAGAAACCCCCCGAGTTAGGGTTGACGACGGCGGCGGCAGCGAATATGTTCTGGATGAAAGGCTCGGTCCTTAGGGTTTTCATGTCTCGGGGAATAAATAGGCGAAGGTGGTTTGGCCACCTCGTGGCTCTCCTTCGTCTCTCCTTCGGACTCCGTGTACGTGTTGGAAAAATAGGGACTTGGCCTTTTGTTTCGTGCAATTCCGAGAATATTTCCAGAAGTAACTTTCTGAAACCAAAAACAGCAGAAAACAGGGAACTGGCACTGTGGCATCTTGTTAATAGGTTAGTCCCAGAAAATGCATAAAAGTGATATGAAGTGTATACAAAACATGTAGCAAATGGTATAATATAAGCATGAAACAGCAGAAATTATGGATACGTTGGAGACGTATCACTCATCAAGGGTTGTGCCCCTAGCGCCATCTGCCACCAGGTCCAGCGCTGTGTAGATGGACAACGGGAGAAGATTATGTTCTTGTCCTTGGAGAGCGTGTTGGCCAGACGGAGGGCGAGCACTGTCAGGCCGGCAGGGTCGACAGCACTGCGGGCCTTCTTGCTTGGCCAAGCTGAATTCTTGCCTTGCCGCGCTGCCATCTTTCTTGGCCTCGCCTCCTCGTCCATGGTGGCCTAGCTTGCCGATGCGGATGGACCGTACTTTGTTTGGGGTAATGGCGTAATGCAAAGATGGCGCAGAGGGTTAACCTAAGGGCGGACGGCCATGTATATACTAGAGGTAATTACACTTTTGGTCCCACAACTTGTCCTCTGTGTGCATTTTCGTCCCACATCTTGCAGAACGTGCACCACAAGTCCCACAACTTGTCCAGACAGAACAAATTAGTCCAAAACCGTCACGATGCTGACACGTGTGATGCCACGAACGTAGATGGCACGCGCCGGCACGTGTGTTTTTTGCGGAAAACCCCTCGTACTTTGTACATATTGCAGATACGTCTGTGAGACAGTCAGAACTTCAGCATCCACTCCGTAACCCTAGCTAGCTTATCCTCGTGGCGGCGACGGCGACCGTCGAGGCACGTGGTCGGGACAATTCGCAGTAGGAAGGCGGAGGTGGTGCGATGGGGACGAATCGAAGCTCGGGAGGCTCAAATCAGAGCTCGCTGGTGGGTTGGGGTGCGGCCGCGGGATGAGCAGCGATGACCGCGACGCATGGGCCACGGTGACCGGCGAGGTGTACTGGAATCCGGTGGCGGAGGCAGCGGCGACGGTGACGGCAAACAGAAGATCACATTGATCACCAGAGGTTTTGTGTGAGTTAGAAGAGTGTACCACATGTGCATTGTTCTGTTTGCTGCAATTGGCATAAGAAGAACAACCAAGTAAAAGAAGAATAAGTAAATAAAACAAGAAGAACAACTAAGTAAAAGAAGAATAACTAAATAAAACAAGAAGAACAACTAAGTAAAAGAAGAATAACTAAATAAAACAAGAAGAATAACCTCCTGTTCCATTTTGTACACCATGCTGTCAGGCAAACACCAGTATATCTGCATTCTGCCATCTCTCTTTCATCCAGATTGCGAAGAATTTCATCTATCCAATTAAGTGACCAAGTATCACCAGTGCAGTGGTAAAAAAAAGCAACGGTGGCACTGACATATTCCAAATTATCTCTTAAACCGGTGAAAAATCCATTGTACACAACTCGGAAAGTGAAGGTATTGGACTTCTCATCCGGATGCAGAACTGCATAAAATAAAATAAATGTATTTCATCAAGTTCCACACTTAAGAATCACATGGCATGGACACATATAAATGGCATGAACACAGCGAAATTCAGTTACTGTAGCTCAACACAACAAAATTCAGAGAACGTGGCATGAACACATCAAAAAATTCGACCAGAAATTCTATTTTTTTTTAGGTCTACAACACTGTCCAACTACTACTGAACCTTTTCTCCAACTACGTCTCCGCTAAAAAATCAATCAATTTCCACCGATCATGCATGCACTTCCGCCCTAGAACAGGGCATGAACACATCAAGAAATTCGACCATATATTGCAAACTTTATATGTCTACAACACTCTCCTGCCACTACTGAATCTATTCCCCAACTACTTCTCCGCGTCATGGGGACGTACCGTACGCCGGCAGGTCTTCATGGTGCTCGCGGTAGTGCATCGCCGTCTCCTTCCGAGAGTAACGACCGCACCGTCGTCGTCGCCGCTCAGCTCGAGAGGCAGTTGTTCGACGTCGCTGAAAAAGGTAAGGAATAAACATAATAAGGAAAGAGCGGATACGGTGCGGTTAACCGCACAAATATACATGTCGCGCGTGAAGGGACTAAATTGCAATTTTAATTTTTAAGGGACCTAAATGCAAAATATTTTAGTACAGTCAGCATCCAACGTGGCGGTTTTGGACTAATTGGTTTTGTCTGGACAAGTTGTGGACTTGTGGTGCACGTTCTGCAAGATGTGGGACTAAAATGCACACGGAGCGCAAGTTGTGGTACCAAAAGTGTAATTACCTCACTACTCCAGGATATATGGGTTATGACTTATGCACGGGGCGTTGATATTTATGCTTTCCCTCTTTGTTTTGCTCCGTTTGTTTTGGCGTAATTTTCTCTTCTCTTTATTTCTCCTACCAAGTTAGTACTGCCACATATATGGGCTGGCCTTCCTTTTCTCTCTTCTCTTTTCAGATTAATTGATTTCTAAGAAAAGAAAAAGGTCAATCAAGTGCATCATCGATCATCTCTACAAGTCCATTGCATCCTTGTCCTTGTAAAATAAGGTTGGTGTACACATTTTTCCTTTTGTTAATTCTCCCGCACGCTTTGTAAAAGGAGAGTAAAATGTACTTGCTGGTCACTTAAGAAAAAAAATCTTATTAATTATTGTCTGTCATACTCCCTCCGTCCCGAAATATAATGCGCGATATTTTATGCTGGTCTTTGATGCTTGGGTTTGACCACTAAAATACAATAAATTATGTAGATTGAGAATGTATAAATGATATCGTTGGATTCGTCTTGAAAAATTATTTCATGTCATATATTTTTATAATAATTTTGTGGCCATCTTGCAAGGACAAATCATGGTCAAAGTCATACGTCGTTGAACATCGAAATTAAGGGGCACCTTATATTTTGGAACGGAGTGAGTACTTGATACGACACCCTTAATGATCTCTTATTTATTTCATACTCGTAGAAGAAAAAAGTGATGCCATGAGGGAGTTTGCCTCCACGAGTCCTTGCTTCCGAAGCACACCCCTGTGCATGATCCTACCAGAACATGCATGCTCGATCTTAATTCCTGAACGAGGATGCTAGGGTTCTCCGCCGCCAGCTCCTCTCTTCTCCCCCTTTGTTAGAAGAGAAAATGGGTGTCTATGGTGTGGACAAAATATGTTAGACCACATTAGTTTGGTTGAGGCTATAGAGTTTGGGCAGAGTCGATTGTGCTTACTTGCTCATCAAACAATTTTCCATCAAGCTCTAAGATTTAGATGATTTTGGAGTAAAAGCTTGGCTGTTTGGAATTTTTTTACCCAAAAGTTATTTTTTTTTGCTTTCTCATTTGCAACGCACGGGCATTTTGCTAGTCTTTGATATAACTATATATCGCCCCACATATCACAGATATAATCCGACGTCCATTATGCCGACTGCCAACCTAATACTCCTTTCTTTGATGCCGATATAGCATCGTTCTGGAGTATATGATATTTCAAACCTCAACGATACTAACGAAAGGAGTCATCCAATACTATGAACAAATAAGAGGGAGAGAGCTGTTTTTTAGAGTCCTCGCACGTATCACGGCGCACGTACATGAGGAAGAAAAACACAGGCTAAACCATGTCTTCGGCGGCTGAAAGTGGTTCCGACCCCGGCACGATAGTGGCTCTGCACAGCGGGCAGGTGCTCTTGCTCCTCATCCACAGCTCGATGCACGCTTGATGAAAGAAGTGTCGACATGCCGGCACCTCGCTGCACGTCGTCCCGTGCACAAACGCATATAGGCAGATCGCGCACATCGGCCTCTCTCCCGACGCCGCCATGGAGGGCACGGCGGCGGAGTACGGAAAGTACCCCAGCTTCGTGTTCACGACCGGCGCCACCGGGGCCGACATCGAAGCCAGCTCCACCGCCACCACCCATTGCGCGAGTGCCGCCGCGTTGGGTTCTTCTTCGGATGCCCGGCGCTCACCTGAACAGCAGTAGCCTATGCAGCAGCTTAGCGGAAACGACGCTGCGAGCAGGAAAAGAAAATCGTAGATGAACTCGGTGTAAAGATCCTCCTGGGCCATTGTCGTCATCGTCGTCGTTCAGCTAGACGCGGTCGAGAGCGGGATATGAGCAGCGAGGCCGGTGCTCTGCTTCTGTATAGCGCTACGTTTATACTTATGAAACGATGGGGTTGCAGTAGATCCAGTCGGATATATATGGTCTATGGAGATGCTAGTACGCGTCGTCTGATAGAAGAAGATATCTTGTAAATGGAAGGTGTATATATGCTTGCCAAAGGCGACGCAAACAGCTCGTGTATTTATTTATTTTTATAAAAGGGGAGCTCCTGTATTTTAGGAAATCTCATATTTACTGGGTTTATCGATCGACCTGTGAACCTTCCGAGCAAGAGTCAAGTTTCCAAGGCCAGAGGAGAGGATGTACGTGAGAATTTTCCTTTTCATGGTATTCTGGGCTCTGTTTTGGACTTTCACATTTTCAGAAGAACTTATGGTTAAGCATGTTCCCTTTTTTTTGGTTTATTAATCAAGCACCAAAATCATCGATTTAGGTTCAAAAAAATCTCGTCTTTATTGTGTTTTATGGCGCGTGCTAACCCTCGCCCAGACAGAGTGGGGCATAATCGTCGGATCTTCAGAAAATGTCGAATCTAGCGGTCTGATCCTTTTGCAGCATACCTCTTCCCCTCGGTGCAACATTTTCTGTACTATTGCAACACTGTTGTAGTCAAAACTGCACCAAGAACTTCGCAACATTTCAAAATACATCATTGCAGCACAAAGTATGCACCAAATCTCAATTCTCATCCACAGCTCGATGCACTCCTGATGAAATAGTGCCGACACGCCGGCACCTCGCTGCAGGTCGCACCGTGCACGAACGACTCGAGGCAGATCGTGCACACCGGCCTCTCGCCCGATGCCGACGTGTCACTGCCCTCGACGGTAGCGGAGTACGGGAAGTGGCCCAGCTTCTGCTTCACGACAGGCGCGGCTAACACCCAAGCTGGCAGTACGGCCGCGTTCGGTTCTTCTTCCCGACGTATTTCTCTGCAGCATATGCAGCAGCCGTACGTAACCATCGCTAGGAATAGCGAAAGAAAAGCGGACACGAACACCTCCCCCTCGACCATCGCCGTCGTCGTTTAGCTAGACGCCTTGTTCAGCTAGATATTTTCTTTCTCCCAGGAAATCTCTTCAGCAAAAACGTACGGCCGGTGCTCTGCTTCTGTATATAGAGTGCTAGTACGCGTAGTCTGGTAGAAGAAGTCCTTGTAAATGGAAGGTATATGCTTGTGACGCTAACAGCTCGTGTGTATTTTGGGAATCTCATACCATGCAGCTCGTGTTTTGCTTGGATTTCCCGATCGACCTGTGAACCTTCTAATCAAGGGTCAAGTTTCCATGGCAACAATGTGGTGATGTGGTGGCACTCTAGGTAGAGGAGATAACTTGCCCGGAATTTTTCTTTTTCAGTGTAGCATCGTATTTAGGTGAACCTCTCTGCTTTGTTCTGCCCTCTTACACAAACTAGTAGTCTTGCACGTGCACGCACGTCTCTACCCACACATCTTATGATTCTACTTTCTTTGACTCTAAGGTCTCGACCTCCTCTCTTCTACCTCCAATTTTGCCATGCCACCCAACTTGGGGACATGGCGGCCTACATCACACGTGACCCTGCCTCGTGTAACCAGCGGCCTTCACCTGCGCCACCGTCTCGCTTGGTTCCCCGGAGGCCTACTCCGCGTGCCGACTCGGCCACATCCGGGCAGTGTCAAAATATCAGAACCACAGCCCATGACAAAAAATTCACAATATTTGGAAAAGTATCCTTAGAATACAATCTACAATAGCAAAAATTATGGAACGGATACTTCGAACACATTTGACAAAATCAGGCAACTACAGTTATGTCGTAATGAAACAAAAGTAGTGTAAGAAAGCCTGCCTCCTCTGGTTATATTTCAACACAGCATTGCACTAACTCAGGCAAATTAACTGGCTGAGATGATGAACTTAAGAAAAAAAGTAGAGATGTAGAAATACTTTTGTTCTTCAGTAGTAATTTTAGCAGCTATCAAATCAATATTGATGATAGGAATATCTTTCCGTGTACATTGGTTGAACTTAATAAAAAAGACCGAAATCTGGTGATTTCTATCTTCTAATAATAGGACACACACCTGAGGAATCGGATACTTCCACGTCTGCAAACCAGTCAATCCTATTGTCCCAGCACTCCCCCCATGATATCCATTCCTCAATGCAACCATACTGAGATTCCCGCTGTACAACCGAGCCATCAACATTGCCAATTCATTTGCTTCAGTCCCAGAATTAACAAAATACACAACCTGTAAACCATCGCAAGTACATGAGACATCATACTCCATTCTCGTCATTCAGTGATTAAGTCCATCCTTGCTGCACACTCTAATTGCACTGAAGAACCTAGTACTTTACCTTGAGGTTGCCTGGCATTTTGGAGGCAAGTGCTTCAGCAAACTCCACGATGGCATGATGCAAGTATATGGTGGTCGTGTGCTGGAGCAACTTGGTCTGCTCCAACACCGCGTTGACGATATCAGGATGGCAATGGCCGCATGACACCGTGACGATGCCTCCGAAGCAGTCGAGGTATCTCTTGCCCTGTTCATCGTACAGGTACTGCTTCCCTTCCACGATGTTGAGCTGCAAATGTAAATACGATGAGATTAACAGGGTGTTAAATACAGTCGTATCTTCAGACATCGTGTGCATTCTTTTTTGGAGAGTAATAATCCTGATCGGTGTTTTTTCGAGCAATTTGCATAGTTCTTTGTCGTTTTATTATCTGCCGCTTGATGTTTCCCTGCCAAATGGGCCCTCTGACCATTTGTGAGCGAGACAGTGATGGAGTGGCAATACATGGAACGGAATCTTCAGACATGAGGTTGAAACATCCTCTTCTACATCAAATTTGTCGAAAATGGATTTTCTACGAAGCTCATATCCGAAATTTGTCCACCTACTTCTATACACACGCGCTGATTGGATATTAGTCCCGCTCTCGCATCAAAATTTCATGGCAAAATCGCGTCGTTCATCATGGGTAGCAGGAATCATCAGACGCAACATCGCAATCGCCACGACGAAGCAACAGAAGAGATACGGGATCGTACCGGCTTCTGGTAGTAGTAGAAGAGGGAGGGCACGAGGAACTTCTTGCACTTCTCGAGGATCTCGTCGCCGCCCATCCCGGCGTACGGGGTGGGCCGGTGCTCGAACGGCGGCATCGCGGGCGGCGACCGCGGCACGGCCTGCTCCGGCGCCGCCTCCGAGGACACCAGCCTCCGCAGCGCCTCCGACGGCGACGGGCACCGCCCGCGGCCTCTCCTCTGGCGAATTGCGCCTCCGACAGAGCTGCGCCGCCGGCCGAACGCGAGGCAGAGAAGGACCACGCGACGGGGCGGGGTGGACGCGTGCGGCGTGGAGGGAGCCTGGGTGCTTTTTTTTTTGCGTGGAACAGAATTCCGTCGGGTGAAGTATTTCCGTCATGGTAAAACACTAAGTGCACACCAGATCTGATTTGTTTACACTGTCCGGTGGGCCAACTCATGCGGTGCTGATGGTTCTGTGTTCGTTTGACGGGTGTCTTTAGCCGAACGCCAGTTTTGCTGTTTATAAGTAGTGGAGAATAGTCCCAACATCTCGCCGGAGCGTTCAAAGCCAATCATGTAAGAGTTTGGAGCATTGGAAAACACATGTGCAACATCAAAAATAATAAAACCACCCCCTGTGTTTTGAAGAGCTACCTTAGATAGATTGTCCTCATCGGAACAAATTTGGCTCATTGAAGCCGAGTTCGATCCCATTCCTCCATGACATGACATGTCCATCAAGCTCGATGACGATGCCATCCCATGGAGGCCATGGAAACACCCCATGCAATTAGTGATGGGCCAGATCGGCACAAGACATTCGTCGTCTCACAAATCATGCATTCTTTAAAATGATGCAACTGGTTCTTTAAAATTATGGATGAATCAGCTTCACAGTTTAAAGAATGAATGCACAAATGGTCAATGCAAATTTTTAGGGAGTAATGGATTTTTCTCCATAAAAACTATTCATGAATGATGTCGCCGGGCTAGGGCCACTACCAATTTTGGGCGCTGCCTCGCACGTTGTCTTTCTCCTGTCTCTAGGGCAGTTTTGGTCCTCAAAAGTCATGAGACAATTGAAGTTTTCAAAATAAAAAATTGTAGTCTTGGTTTTCTCATTCCCATAAAAAATTTCTTGACATGGACAAGAGATTTGAATTATTTTTAGTGATTCCTTCAGAAAAATCTTTTGAAAGTTTTTTCCTTACATTGGTTGATGCACGGCATGAGAGCATCTCCAGTTTGGCTCATGCACTAAATTTTAAAGCTCGAGCCTTAAAAATCTGTACAAGATCGAGCCCCTTGTACTGCCATTCAAGTGGGTGGGTGGGTGGGGTGATATAGTGTCATTGCACGGCACACCGGCTCAATTCCCATCTCGCGCGACGTTGACAACCGCCTCCTCTCTATCCTAGCCATCACCTTCACTCCCGAAAGCTCTCTGCCTAGTCATGCTGCCACACCTTCCTGGTATTATCTGCCCCCATTTCTCGGCCTACCTCACGCGGACGCATCGACATTAAACTAGCGAAGTAGATCGTGGTGGTGGCATGTGGTTCCAGACAAGGAGGAGGCCACAATTGGACGAAGGAGAAATAGACTTCGACGGTGGCGTGTGACTTCAAGAGAGGAAGAGGGCGGCGTTGAACGGGGGGTGGGGTGGGGTAGGAGTGGCCCAGTACGAGGAGCGCAATGAGAGGTTGTTGAGGAGGTGGCGTGAGTAAAGAGAAGAGAAAGAAGAAAAAAAGTAAAATCCGACATGACGGGTCCGATGTGTCACCATATTTGCAAAGAAAATAAGGATTATATTTAGAGCCATCTGGTTGAGTTTGATCTATTTATAGTAATAATTAAGAGATTAGACATGTCTCATAAAATCAGTTTAGAACCTTGTTTTTATATAAAAAAAAACTTTGTTTTCTGAGATCATATGCTTGCGCTTGAATAAAAAATCAAAGAAATATTAAAAAAATTATAAAAAATAACTGATGACGAACATATACAAATACGTGCGACGTTTCACGGTGAAATGACATTTTGGGTGCTCCGTGCAAAAAGGACAAATTAGTGCCCAAAATGGATGGGATTAATAAAAAGGTATCTTGTCTGAGCAATAACTTAAATTTTTTTCGGTACAGCGCAGCGCTTCATCATTGGCACGTACGTTAGCCAATTGTATATTCGTCGCCAATTTTTCATAATTTTTTAAAAGTTTAAATATTTTTTAGATTTTTTATCCTGAAACATGTGAGCTCAGCCTTACATACTGCCTGGATATTTGAACCGGCCACGAGCCCATTGGCACAGCGCTAATTTCACAACTCAACCGAGTAAGGAGTGGTCCGCCCCAGGTCTAACCCCGGATCGGACGGTTGGGATAGCACGAGCGCCCACCAAAGCCCTAATCAGTAATTAGCTACCCTAAACCCATCGCCACCATCCCCTTCCTTCCTTGCTGGGTCACGAGCAGGGCGGCGCGCTCCGGTCCAAACTCCGTGTCAGCGTAACCACATCCGCCGCCGCCGCCGCCGCCACGCCATGTGCGGCATCCTCGCCGTTCTCGGCGTCGGCGACGTCTCCCTCGCCAAGCGCTCCCGCATCATCGAGCTATCCCGACGGTATTTTTCAGCGCGCCCCGTCCCCCCTCTCTCTCCGTGTGTGTACGCGCGCGCGCTTGCCTCCGAGATGTGGAACAGTTTTTGGATGGATGGATGATGTCGCCTTCGCTGCTATTTTGTCATTTTCAGCCATTTGACTTACTCCACAGTACATACATAGTATAATTTCTAGTTGTATCAGTTGACTATGTACTGTGGAGATATTCGCGAGGAGGATTTTGCGTCAGATGGATCTCTGTTCAAAACCTCACTGTATTTGACCTGGGATATTCTTGTGGTCTGGGATAGGAGGAGGAGGCGAGATGTGGGGCAGGTTTTGGATGGATGGATGGATGATGTCGCCTTCGCTGTTATTTTTGCCCTTTTCAGCCAGTTGACTTGTCATTTCTAGTTGTATTTGACGCATCTAGTGCGGAAATATTCACTAGGTGGAGTCTGCATCAAGATGAATTGATACAGAAAACTCCACTTCTGTATTCACTTAAGAAAAATTCTTACAAGGATATGCTAGGAGACTGATTTTCCAAAATAATAGCAGAACCTACTCTTGTGTCTTATGATAACTTAGTTCCAGACAGCTTCTCCATCTCTAGGAACCCTGGCATGGTCATGGGGGTAATACAGTCTTCAGGGTCTCAACCTAGATTAATGATACGAGTCGTTGTTCGACACGAAGCTGCATTAGAGTAAACTGGAACCAGAGATGCTTTGTACAGTATTAGTGGCTAAAATTTCTGCCCTGATTTTGCTTGACCAGACATCTTTCCACTCTATGGAATCTTATGCGCCCGCTGAACTGAAGCTACTGTATTTTCACAGGCTACGGCACAGAGGCCCTGACTGGAGCGGTTTACACAGCTTCGAGGATTGCTACCTTGCGCACCAACGGTTGGCTATCGTTGACCCCACATCTGGAGACCAGCCCTTGTACAACGAGGACAAAACCGTTGTCGTGACGGTCAGTCATTATCACTGTTTATGTCCATCTTCTTTGGGCTTTCCATGGTTCATTTCAATCCGCAACGCATGCTCATGTCTCACTGTTCTGCTTTGGCAACTTGCATTTGTTTGTGTATAATATTTGTGATGGGAGTTATAATTTTTTTAACTACCAAATTGGAGAAATATGCCTGGTTTCTTTATGTTTTATAACCACATCTTGTCTGCTGGTTGACATTTTCAGGTGAACGGAGAGATCTATAATCATGAAGAGCTTAAAGCTAAGCTAAAATCTCATAAATTCCAAACCGGTAGTGATTGTGAAGTTATTGCCCACCTAGTAAGTATCTATCTACTTGTATATTTCTCTATGTTGGGTTTCTTTAGGTGTCCTGCTGTGTAGCTTCTGCCAATACCCATTTGTGTCTTACTCTAAGAACCTTCCTTCAGTGCATATATTTTATTTGTTAACGTTTGTGCTTTCAAATTATATTGCTTCCACAGTATGAGGAATATGGGGAAGAATTCGTGGATATGTTGGATGGCATGTTCTCATTTGTGCTTCTCGACACACGTGATAAAAGCTTCATTGCTGCCCGTGACGCTATTGGCATCTGCCCTTTATACATGGGCTGGGGTCTTGATGGTACGCAAGGAATCTGGACCTGTACTATTTGTGTCGGGGGACTGCCCCCGGGTAGGGCAAAGATGATGAGTTATGAGCAGTTAAGGTCTAACCGGATCAAGAGCCGGCTAAGTTATCCGGGTCGGATCTCAAGGCGATTCGGTCAGTCCTACTTCAAGCCAGTGAAAGAAAAGACCAAAGGGGATCCGGTGAGGTTTAACCGGATCCAGGAAAGAAGAGCCGGCTAAGTTATCCGGGTCGGTCAGGAAGGACCCGGGTAGGGCAACTCGGATGATGCACAGGGGCCAAGTAATGTCAGTAAAAGTCACGGGCACTGTAAGGTTACTGACCGGGGCTCAGAAGACAGCAAGGTGCTGCCACAGGTTTTCCGGGTCACAAGCCCCTAGGCGCTGACTCGGCCTATTCGGGAAAGGGGCAGTGGCTAGGCTACTGTGGTCTACACTGCCTTAAGCTCAAAGAGGAAAGATAAGCCTGTGGTGAACAGAGGGTGAGCTGGGCTGAGTGACAGTGGCCAGTGTTTGTCCTGTTCTCCTTGTCCATGCCATTGTCCTCTGCGGCCAGGGGCAAAAGGGTAATTCGGTTACTGTATATAGGCAACACCACCTCCTCTGTGGGGAGGATCGACCATTGTGAGCATCATTTCCCCCCCAAGCTTCATCTTCTACCTAGAGCCCGTTCCTTTGTTCATCATACAGCTCAAGGAGCGCTCTGTACTTGTAAACACTTGAGATATAAGAGAGTAGGCTAGAGCTGCAGTAGGGGTGTTACCTCCACAAGAGGGCCCCGAAGCAGGGTACATCGTGGTGTTCTTCGCTGTTCTTGGTTTGCTTTGTTCTTGTTGATTCCTGCGAGGTTCTTGTTTGGTCTTCATGCGTGCTTCGTAGGCGCGCAAACCCTCCCCGGTTCCCCCAACGCCCAAGCGAGCCCACACTTAAGCCATACCCATGGCATCTGCCGTGACACCACCACGACAGTTGGCGCCCACCGTGGGGCAAGCATTGGCGTTGGCTGGGGTTTCCATCCGGACGGGCTCCGTCACTGGTGCCGGCGAGCGGGTCCTCTCCGGGCTCGTGTGCAAGCTCGGCGAGTTCAACTTCATCAGCGACAACGCGGGGTGCTTCTCCAACAAGCCCTTCCCCGCGGATGGCTTCCTCATGACGCTGGGCAGCTTCGTCACCTACGTCGCCACCGAGCCAGTTCGCGAGTACCCGGCGCAGGTGCTCGTGGCTGCGGATCCTCCTCTTTCCGCGCAGCTCGCGGAGGGCGTAGCGCTCGCCCTGGGAGCAGCGTGGAGGTCATGGTGGCTGCCGCAAACGCTGCTGCAGGCAAAGGAGGTGCCAGCACGAGCGTGCCAGAGGAGCTGGCCACGCCAGTCGATCCGGATGACATGCCGACTCGGACAGCTAAGTTCCCTAAGGAGAAACCCGATCCGGTTGGTCCCCTTGGCACGTCAAGCAGGGGTGCTTCCTTAGAGGGTATCTTGGAAAAGCTAGCTCGGCCAGTGGCTCCTGGAGCAAATGTTGATCTTACTGTAGCTCAGCTAGAGGCAGAGCGCCTGAGGTTGCAAAAAGAGGCTCGGTTAGTGATAGAGTCTAGGCAAGAGTTTGATAGAGACCTGAGAGAATACAATGCTGCCAATGGTATCACAGATGGCTTTACTCCTGTAGTGCACCGCTCGCGCAAGAAAGCCGAGCTACGTAACAGAGGCAAGGACCTCAACGACGAGTTGGCTAGAGCTGCAGGTTCGAGCTCAAGTAAAGCCACTAGTCATAGGTCCGGAACAGGCAAGCCGGTTTATAGCTCCCCGGCTAAGAATCTTAGGGCTGCAGCAGCAGCGCGAGCTGAATTAAGTAACCTGACCGGGGATGCTTGGCGCAAGCAGGCGGAGAGAGTGAATGAGCTAGTGGATGTGTGCAACAGGCAGAATGAGGCCTACAGGAAAGCTAATCCGGATGCTGGTGGTTCCCGGGTAGTTGTCTCGGTTAGGGCTGCTAGCCAGAAGTCTAAGGGGCAAGCGTCCTCTCCGCATGTTGGGATTGACCGAGCCCAAAGTGTGAACTCGGGTAAGAGCAAGCAGCTGCAAACTTATGATGCGGTATACGCAAGCAAGCAACTTGCAGCCCAAGGAAAAGGCGGACAAGGCAGAAACAGTGGTGGTCAAGGCAATCCGGGTACTGGAAGGGAGAATTCGGCTGGCCGAGGTCAACCGCCTCGCCACCCCGGACAGCAAATGATGGCACAGGTGCAGCAGCAGAGTGGTGGCCAGGTGGGCTACCGTTATGACGATGGCAATTCGGCTATGGCGCGAGCCGGATACCAGACGTATGACAATGCACTGGCGTCGAGACTGGGGCCTCGGATGTTGGATCCGGATGATCAGCGTCTCAAATTGGACAGAATCTACCAGTCCGAGAAGCTGGAAGAGCAGGGCCCACCGGGTCCACCATGCTTTGGACCTCGGATAATGAATGAGCCAAGTGTGCCTTTGTTTCAGCTCGGCCGCAACACGAAGCCGTATAATGGGAGCACCAAGCCACAGGATTGGCTGACGGACTATGTATCATCAGTGCACATTGCGGGGGGCAATCGCCGATGGGCGGTCCGGTATCTCCCGCATATGTTAGAAGGTCCAGCCCGGATCTGGTTGAATAACTTGCCGCCGGGTAGTATCAATTGTTGGATGGATTTGGAACAGGCGTTTAACAGCAACTTCTCCAGCACCTACAAGAGGCCAAACCGACCTCAGCTCCTGGCTGCGTGCAAGCAGGAAGAGAGGGAGACAGACCGAGAGTATTTGACTCGGTGGAGCAACATGCGCAATTCTTGCGAAGGTGTAGTGGAGGAGCAGGCCATTTCATGGTTTGCACAGGGATGCAGGCATGGTACACCACTTTGGCAGAAACTCCAAAGAGATATGCCGAAAACCCTGGCAGATATGATCCGGATAGCAGACACGTATGCGCTGGGTGATCCAACACAGCCCGCATTGGATGCAGTGGGAGCAAACAGGAGGCAACCAGTTAATAACCGAGTTGGACCATTAAGGCCTAGTGACCGACATGAATTCGGTTACAAGAGAAGAGATCCGGATTACAGATACGGTTCTGATCAAGTTGCTGCGGTAAACATGGATCAACCCGGTGGAGGAGATGCGCAGAGGCAGAAAACTGATGGTCCAGCTTGGAGGCCGAATCAAGGTGCTTGGCCGAAGAAAGTGTGGGAGGGACCAAGTCCACCTCTGACTTTTGAGTCCAGATTAGATGGGCCTTGCTGTTATCACACCACCGATCCGCGCAAACCGGCTAATCATTCGACCCGGAACTGTAGTTGGCATCACCGCATTCAGGCGGAAGGTCAAAGAGGACCACCTCAAAGAGGTGCTCCTAGACCGAATTTCAGGCCAAACATGCCGCTAACCGGAGCCAATGCGACCCCGGTCAACGCTGGAACTCCAAGGCCAGCAGCAACGAAGCCGGTTAACCTGGTGAACATGGGAGGCAGTGACAATGGTGATGGCCCAAGTAGGCAAGGTGGATACCCTGGGAATGATTACAAGGAAGCACATCAGAG
Organism: Poa pratensis; assembly: GCA_947311845.1. NCBI lineage: Eukaryota > Viridiplantae > Streptophyta > Magnoliopsida > Poales > Poaceae > Poa > Poa pratensis. The sequence goes on from CAMZMU010000035.1 coordinate 38,832,216, forward strand.
TTATGTGGTTTTCGTGACCGAGCCAACTGACAAGAAAAGTCAGTTGAGACGAGCAAAGGAGGTGAATGCCGTGATGCCAGCAGTTCCAAAGTACTTGAACTGGTCTGAGCAGGAGATCACTTGGAGCAGGGCGGATAACCCAAGGATCATGCCAAGCCCAGGGAACTATGCACTGGTGGTGGATCCAACTTTGGTTGGACCCAAGCTGAACGTGAAATTTAGCCGAGTCTTGGTCGACAATGGCAGTGCCATAAACATCATGTATCGGGACACAATGATCAAGTTGGGTATTTCGCCGAATCAGTTGCAACAGAGCAGCTGTACTTTCCATGGCATAGTACCCGGGGTATCTTGTTCCCCCATGGGTAAGATCTGGGTAGATGTGTTGTTCGGTACCAGGGACAATCACAGGCTTGAGAGTCTCGAGTTCGAGGTGGTGGATTTGGAAAGCCCATACCATGCAGGCCAGCATTAGCCAAGTTCATGATATCTACTCATGTGGCCTACCTCAAGATGAAAATGCCTGGCCCGAATGGTGTTATCACCGTTGCGGGAGACTACAAGAAGGCCATACAGTGTGCTACAGTTGGTTCCAACTTAGCCGAATCACTGGTGATACAAGCTGAAAAGAGCAAGATGCACGAGGTGGTGGCAATGGCGAAGTCGGCTCAGTTAGGCGTGCTGGCCATGACCAACCCGGATGGCGGCGCAACCTTTGAAGTGCCCAAGGAGACAAAGAAGATCCCCATTGACCCGGAGAACCCAGAGCGCATGGCCATCATTGGAGCCGGTTTGGGCGAGAAATAGGAAAGCGCGCTCTGCCATTTCCTCCGTGAGAATCGGGATATCTTTGCATGGTCGGCTAAGGACCTGCCTGGTGTTCCGAGGGAATTGGCAGAGCACTCTTTGTTTGTCAGGCCAGAAGTAAAACCGGTTAAGCAACCGACTAGGCGTCTCTCAGAAGATAGAAGAAAAGTGGTGCTCGATGAGCTGGCTAAGCTACTGGCAGCCGGATTCATTATGGAGGTGCTGCATCCAGACTGGATATCCAATCCGGTTCTGGTAGAGAAGAAGAAGGACGAACCAGCTGTGGTCAAGGTGTGGCGCATGTGTATAGACTTCACCAATCTGAACAAGGCGTGTCCGAAGGATCCATTTCCTTTACCTCGGATTGATCAAGTGATCGATTCCACTGCTGGGTGTGAGTTGTTGTCTTTTATTGATGCGTACTCTGGTTTTCACCAGATACCACTGAACCCTAAAGATCAAATAAAGACTGCTTTTATTACCCCGTATGGGGCGTATTGCTATCGTGTCATGTGTTTCGGTTTGAGAAATGCCGGTGCTACTTATCAGAGATGTATGCAGAAATGCCTACACTCCCAGATGGGCAAAAATGTGCAGGTCTATGTCGATGATATTGTTATCAAAACTAAAGAGAAACATACTCTCCTCGGGATCTCGAGGAGACATTTGTGAACTTGAGAAAATATCGGTTGAAATTGAATCCGGATAAATGCACCTTTGGTGTCCCGGCTGGAAAGTTGCTTGGCTTCCTTGTATCAAGCCGAGGCATTGAAGTTAACCCGGCTAAGATCCGAGCCATAGAAAACATGAAATTGCCTAAGTGTCTAAAAGATGTGCAAAAATTCACCGGGTGCTTAGCCTCATTAAGCCGGTTTGTGAGTCGGTTAGGAGAGAAAGCTTTGCCCTTATATCAATTGATGAGAAAGAGCACCGGGTTCACATGGACCCCACAGGCAGATTCGGCTTTCAATGAGTTGAAAAAGATGTTGTCCACTGCTCCAGTTTTGGCATCACCTTTGCCGAGTGAACCGATGTTGCTTTACATTGCGGCCACTAACCGGGTCGTAAGTGTGGTTATTGTGGTAGAAAGAGAGGAAGAGGGCAAATCCGTGCAGAGGCCGGTGTACTATTTGAGTGAGGTGATCTCAACTTCGAAGCAAAATTATCCTCACTACCAGAAGATGACATATGGTGTGTACCTGGCGGTCAAGAAATTGAAACATTACTTCCAAGAGCACCCGATTACAGTGGTGTGTGAAGCTCCAATTGCGGAGATCATTGGGTGCAAAGATGCAACTGGCCGAGTTGCCAAATGGGCGATAGAAGTGTCTCCTTACACACCGCATTATGAGAGAAGAGACGCTATCAAGTCTCAGGCTTTGCCGGATTTCCTTTGTGACTGGGCTGAGATGCAATATGAGCCACCTAAACCGGATTACAATTACTGGAGGTTGCACTTTGACGGTTCCAAATGCAAAATCGGGCTAGGTGCTGGAGTGGTGCTCACATCACCAAAACAGGATCAATTGCGATATGTATTGCAGATTCATTTCTCAGCGTCAAACAATGTAGCCGAGTATGAGGCACTGATCCATGGGCTTAATGTGGCTCGGGACATCGGCGTTCGCCGAATTGAATGTTTCGGTGATTCGGATTTGGTCGTACAGCAATCTTCTGGAAATTGGGATGCTCTTGATGCCAATATGGCACTGTATCGGTTTCATGTTCAGAAAATTTCGGGATTTTTTGAAGGCTGTGAATACAAGCATATACCTCGGCTGGAAAACCAAGCTGCAGATGTTCTGTCAAAACTCGGGTCGTCTAGGGAGGCAATCCCACCCGGAATATCCTTGAATCATCTAAGGGTCCCTTCAATCAAACCGTCGCCTGATTCCGAGTCGATTTTTATTCCCAAGCAAGAATCCGAAGCTATTCCTATGAATGTTGACGTTGAGTATATCGAGGAAGACCCGGGGACTGCATGCCCGGACTCGGGGACTGCTCACGCAGATTCGGAAAATGCTAACCGAGTCTTGGGAAAGAGGAGTAGAGATGATGATGCTAACCGGATTGTGGGGAATGGACAGAAGCTGATAGAAGAGATAATGGCGGCCAAACCTGTGGAAGAAAATGAGCACTTGTTCCCTTTGCATCCAGTACCAGAGTGGGCTGAAGAGATCATGAAGTTCATCGAGGAAGGAAGCTTGCCAAGCGATGAGACCAAGGCTAGGCGTGTCCAGAGGAGATCCAAGGCTTATACCATCATCAACAAGGAGTTATACAAAAGAAGTGTAACCGAGGTGTTGCAGCGCTGCGTGGAGCCAGCAGAGGGCAAGGAGATGCTCCTAGAGATACACCAAGGTGAATGTGGACATCATTGCAGTACAAGAGCCCTGGTGGCTAAAGTGTTCCGGCATGGATTTTATTGGCCCACTGCTCATGCAGATGCGGAGGACATAGTCCGCAGGTGTGAAGGATGCCAGAGATTTGCTAAGCAAACACACTTACCCGCATCGGCACTGAAGACAATTCCTATTACTTGGCCATTTGCGGTGTGGTGTTTGGATATGGTGGGAGATTTCAAGCCGGCTAGGGGCAACATGACACATATGCTGGTGATGGTGGATAAGTTCACCAAGTGGATAGAGGTGAAACCAATACGGAAAGTGGATGGCCGTTCGGCTGTAATCTTCTTGAAAGAAATCATTTTGAGATACGGATACCCTCATAGCATCATCTCGGATAACGGCACAAACTTTGCTGTCGGAGAGTTTGCCCGATTCTGCATGAATAAGGGGATCCGGTTAGACATAGCCTCAGTGGCACATCCAGAGTCCAATGGGCAAGTGGAAAGATCAAATGCTCTAGTGTTAGCCGGCATCAAGGCTCGTCTCATTGAACCATTGTTGAAAACTCCAGGGTGCTGGATAGATGAAATCCCATCAGTTCTATGGGGTCTAAGGACTACACCGAATCGGTCGACAGGCTATACGCCATTCTTTCTGGTGTATGGGGCAGAAGCTGTCCTACCCACTGACATAGAATATGATGCACCAAGGGTGGCAATGTACACTGAAACCGAGGCAAAGGAGGCCCGGGAAGATGCAGTGGATCTGCTAGAGGAAGCAAGAGAGTTGGCCCTGTCTCGGACAGCAATATACCAGCAAAATCTCAGGCGTTATCATAGCCGGAAAATCAGTCCTCGAGTGTTTCATGAGGGTGATCTAGTGCTGAGGCTGGTGCAGCGCAGCAAAGGCCGACACAAATTGTCACCTCCATGGGAGGGACCATTCATTGTGAGCAGGGCTATGCACAATGACTCGTACTATCTTATAGATGTACAGGAACCAAGGGAGGATGGCTTGGACAGACCCGGACAGGAAACCAAGCGACCTTGGAATGTAGCTCTGCTTCGACCCTTCTACTCTTAAAGGGCGCAATGTATGTATTTCAATTTATCATGAATGAAATCGCAGTAATCCGAGTCTGGACTCGGGGACTGCTTCGTCCTTATGCGTGTGTTGTTTATTACGGCTTTGTTTGTTGCCGTTCATGTGCCGAATCGCTTTGAACCTTGTTCTGAGTTTCAGTAATGTATGTTGTGTTGTTGATCTCGTGACTCGACTGACAAACACCAAAATGGTAGTCAAGAGCAGAGATGAGGAATATGGGAAACATGAAAATGGACACGGGGACTCGGTCCAAAACCGATTCGGCACATGTCGTTTACTAACCCCTGTTATTTATTTTTTCGTTTATGTTGAATGATTCTAAACCACAACTCGCATGTTTCAAGTACTGTATGCTATGATTCCTATCTTGTGACTCGACTGTCAAAACACCCAAAGAGGTAGACAAGAGCAAAGATTTGGCAAAAGTAGTAAACAAGAAAACAGACTCGGGGACTCGGTTTAAGATGATCCAACATAAACCTTGTCCGGATCACGTTAAGCATGATAAGCATAGTCTCGAAAGAACTTAAAATAGTCTATTACATCTGCTCCCGGCATACCGGGGATTTAATGTTTTTGTTAAGTACTTCAGGGGGCAGCGGACTCGGTCGCGGCAGACTCGGTCATAGGAGTTTCAGTTGCGGGAACTTCTGTGGGAGGAGCTTCGGTTAGCGGAGCTTCGGGCGCGCGAACCTCGGTTACGGGTATTTCGGTGGAAGTGGACGCGGTTACGAGAGGTTCTGTTGCTGGAGCAGATTCGGAAGATGGTGGCGCTCCGGAAGTAATCTTGACTGGAGAGCTTGAAGGATGGGCGGATTCGGAAATTTCCGGATCGCGTGAAGCCTGTTTAGTAATCACAGTCAAGTTAGTGGCTGAAATCACAAAAGACTCGGTTGGAGTTTGTTCGGTGAGCTTGGCCGAGTCGGAGGCTGGTACCTTGCTGGATTTTTCTTCATCAGACTCGCCCTCTGAGTCGGCATATTCTTCAGCGGAGGCGTCGTCTGATTCCTCTTCTTCAGTGTCTTCTCCATCCGAGTAGACTGGAGCCTCCAGATCAAGATGCTTGGTGCGTGCAAATTCGGCCATGAAGTTGGCGGCTTCTTCACGGATCTTGATCCGGATAGGGTCTGTAGCCCATGAAGAACCCTCGCGAAAGGAGCGCACTTTGGCAAGGTCAATCAGCTCGTACCAGGACATGATGAATAACAAAGCTGCGTCAGCACCAGCGCGGGCAGACGAAGACCTCCACTGTTTTAACCGGGTCATTGCTTGATCCAGGTCTCTGATCAGCTCCTCCACGGGCACAACTTGCCGCGCTTCAGGAAACAAGATTCGGTGAGCCTTGAGACTTGCATTAAGCAGACCAATGTGGGAATCCTTCAGAGGAGCAATCCGAGCCTTAAGTGCTGTAATATGATCTTCGATGTCCCATGTCTCGGATAGGGGAGCCTCGGTTAATTTAGCTCTCTCAGCTCGGGCGTTTCGCACAGCCTTGGCGGCTTGAAGCCGAATGCTGGTAAACTCTCCTACAAACAAATAAGCTAATACTGAGTTCAGCAAGAAGGAACACAATCATATGTATCGGTTAAGAGCAGAAAGAAAAAAGGGGATTCGGTGAACTTACGATCCATGTCATCGTTAAGGCTAGCAAGTTGAGCCAGCCATTTCGCACTGGCCGCTTGGTGAGCAGCCAGTTCTTCTTTAGCAGCTTTCAGTTCAGCTTCAGACTCGGCCACTGTGGTTTGAATCTGCTTATCCATTTCGGCTCGCCTCTGTAGCCCGGCGTGCAAAGTGTCTCGCTCCTTCTGAATTGTATCTTTCTCCTTTTGGAGCGTGTCTCTCTCCCTCCGCAGTGCATCCCGCTCTCCTTTAACTTTGTTCTTCACTTTTTCAACCCGGTCAAGCTCCCGCTGGACTCGGGCTACCTCTGATTTTTCCTCGGATAAAGCACGCTTTGCTCTTCCTCTTTGCTATTCATCTTGAGGACCAAGGCATCAAATGATTTTTGGAGCTTGTGGTACTGGTTGGCAAGCTGCTTAAAGAGGTCGCTGCGAGTGCCCGTGCTTTCCTGAAAGAAAGTAGATAGCGTCAAAAGAGACTCGGGGACTGATACCCGAGACAAGGTGGAGCCAAAACAAATCTCGGAGATTGGCCGAGACTGACCGAATCGGTTAAAAAGAAACCCGGGGACTGGGGGTCTCACAGTTTTTTCAGTTAAGAAAAAGATCATGATCAAATTTTTTAAAAGATTCAAGCCGAATGACTTTCTTACTCCAAAGAGTATCAGTCGTTCGACCCGAATCTCGGGGACTGGGTGTATACTATTTGATCATGACGAACTAAAAGCAAGATTCGGCAAACTTACCTCGAAGACTTGGTGCGATGCAGTAAACGCAACCTTCACTGAATGAAGAGATTGCATCATTCGGCTAGGACCAGCAGGGTGCGGCGTTGCAGCGGAAAAGCCTGGTGCAAGGTCCACGGCGTTCCAGGCCTCAATAAAGTCATTGGCAGTGCTGAGCTTAGGCTTGGCTTGGCCGGATTGAATGGCAGAGGAGGTAGCGGTGGTTTGCTTGACAGCAATCACTTGCTTATCCGGAGTGGAGGAAGTTGTGCCAAAGACAACTTGAGTCGGCTTGGGTGGAGGTGATGCACCCGGGGTCTGTCTCTGATGTTGCGGTTTCTGTGGTTTCTCGGAAGTTTGTTGCTGTTGTTGCTGCTGTTGCTGCTCTTCAGGGGTTACTTGTGGTTGTTGCTGCCTCGGTTTCTTCTTCTTCTGCTGCTGCTCTTGGCTCAGTGCAGATTGAGTTGCAGGAGCAGGACGGGAATCCGGCTTAGGTGTGGACTTAACCGATGTCTTAGCCTTTTCCTTCTCCAGCTCCTTCAAAGGACGTGGCCAGCTTGAATCTCGGATTGGAGCCGAGGTTTCCTCACTCTCCAAGTCGATAACCGGCTCTGAGATGGGAGTCGGCTGGGGAATATTGGTAGTTGGGACACGCGTGGGTGAGGTGGCAGTTCGGTCAGGAGACTGGGTTTCCATGGCCGTATCCAATGGAGGAATGGGAGAAGAGATGGATGAATGAGTCTGCGCGGTGATGAGGACATCACTGCATAAAGCAAAGCAAACAGTTAACTCGGATAGATATGACTCGGTTAATAGAGGAAGAAAGCAAATAAAGTTCGGTCAATGTTACCCCTTGGTGGTGGGCATCGGTTTGACACGGCTCGGCTTGTCGCCGGATTTCTTTCTTCGCTTGGTCTCTGGGGCATTTGTCTCGGGCGCCTCAGCGCGTTTCCGAGATGTCTCTTGGGTATCATCTTTGGCTGGAACATAAGGTGGTGGTAACCATGAAATCGGAATAGCATTGATGGGTTCTAAGATGCAGCAATCTTCATCTTCCTCGTCGGAAAGGTTGTGAGTGTTTGATTGCTTACCCTTGCGGACTGGCTTGGCACGGGGAATGGGCAAATAGTCATCCGTATCCGGATCTTCTTCGCCCTCGCGCGGCGGGCTGAGATCCGGTGTCCATGCCTTGGTGGAGAGATCTCCGTCTTCAGTAAGTTGGCGATCAAACAGCTACAAAGAAGGTAATGCGAATCCGGATCAGGCCGCGGTTATGCGGATGAAGTAGGTTGGGTTCGGAGAGTGGTGAGCTAACCTGTGGAGGAAGTTTTTCCCGGTAGAATGGCTTTACACCCCACCGCCATTTGTCCGACATCTCATTGACAGCAATGGCGTTTACCCGTCTGAAGACGGAAGCTTTGTTAAGCTCGTGCTTGCTGATCCGGGTAGGATCTAGTGCGCCACGCATGTGGCATATCTTGTGGTCACGCCTTTGAAGAGGGCTGACCCGGCGAGAGATGAAGGTCCGGAGGAGGTCGTCAGAGATCATGCCATTCTTCAAAAAATCCTCCAGAGCGGTGTGCACTGTCTGGAGTTCAGCAATCGTTTCAGCCGGATTGTAACCGAAGTTCAGCTCGGCTCTGGGCGGCTCCATCCTGAATTCGGGCAGATTAAGAGCGTCATGGCCCTCAGCGCTCTTTATGTAAAACCAGGTCCTTTGCCATTTCTTCACCGTGTCTAGGCCGGTGACTCGGGGAAAGGCGGATCCCTGCCGTGGCGTGATGCTAACCGAACCGCAAGCGGTCAGCTCTTTCGGCTTGGTACCGGGATGGTGTGCTTGCGAAGGTGGAAGTACTTTGCCCATATATCCACACTCGGCCAAAGACCGAGATAGCCTTCGCAGAAGGAAGAGAAAGCTGATAAAGAGACGAAGGCGTTCGCCGGGAGGTGGTGAAGCTGTAATCCGAAGAAGTCCAGAAAGGCCCGGAAGAAGTCACTGGCAGGTAACCCGAGCCCGCGCTCGAAGTGTGCTATGAATACCACGCGTTCACCGGGTTCGGGCGCCGGTGCGAGTTCTTTTCCGGGTCGGCGGCAGATGGCTTGGGGCGTTATGCGTCGGGTGGCTCGTAGCCATTCCAAGTCATTTTTGGTAACATCAGATCCTTCCCATCGGCCAGGGGGAAGTTTGGCCATAACCGAATCGGTCCTGCAGCAAAGAGTCGGATAACCGGGTCAGGAAATTCGGAATCCATGGGACCAAAGAAGAATCGGATAACATTAAAGCCGAATCCGATCTATGGTGACTCGGCTAATCCTATCCCGGGTAGGGCTAACCGGGTCCGGTGGAGAAGGTGAAGCGGTTGGAAGTCGCAAACATCTTTCCGCAAGTTTCTAGGGTTGGGAAGATCTACAGCGGTGGTAAAAAAGAAAGAAAATCACGGGTAAAAACATGGTTGAACTGCTCCAACGGGGACAGGTGTATCTAGGCCAGTCTATTGCGGAACTTGGACAGAAAATTTGCGGAGTGTGCTACGGCAGGAACACGGGCTTAGATACGCATCAATCTACCAAGAACAGGTGTGTGTATTCCGAGAGTATGAACTCGTCACGGTGGCTATGGCGAGAGGAGGAAGAACTTACAGTGCGAGTCGCTCGAAGGAGGAGTTCGACGGAGAAACGTCGGAGATGGGCGCGAGGCGCGGCTCCGATGGTCTTGCTCTGGTACGCTGTGCGTCCCTGGCGCGGCAACCTTGAATGGCGAGGTTGCGGCGGCGTCGATGGAGCGGGTTAGTGGAGTTGAGAGGAAGAAGAAGGGGAAAAACCACCGCGCCCTCTTTATAGCCTCCAGCGGTAACTGCCCCCCACTACCGCGCGGTTACCGGAGCACGGTTAGATCCCTTGCGTCGCGGAACTCTGTGGCAGCTGCTGTGGCCGTGTATTTCAAGCACTCGTGGCCACGCCGCAGAATTGGAAGCGGTGGAGCGGATCCTATGTGCCGGTCAACGGAGAAAACGAGGAGACGTGGTCTTCTGGTCAAACACACTCGAGTACCCGGTGGATCCGGATAACGAGCTGACAACCCGGGTTATACGGCTTTGCACAGGCTTTTCCTGCCAAATGTCCCGGAAAATTCGGTGACAGCTAGAGGTGATCCGGTTAGTGATGTTGGTTTAGAATCTGGAACGGCCCTTCAGCCGATGCCGTAGGACCGCACCAGCTTCGGGGACTACTGTCGGGGGGCTGCCCCCGGGTAGGGCAAAGATGATGTGTTATGAGCAGTTAAGGTCTAACCGGATCAAGAGCCGGCTAAGTTATCCGGGTCGGATCTCAAGGCGATTCGGTCAGTCCTACTTCAAGCCAGTGAAAGAAAAGACCAAAGGGGATCCGGTGAGGTTTAACCGGATCCAGGAAAGAAGAGCCGGCTAAGTTATCCGGGTCGGTCAGGAAGGACCCGGGTAGGGCAACTCGGATGATGCACAGGGGCCAAGTAATGTCAGTAAAAGTCACGGGCACTGTAAGGTTACTGACCGGGGCTCAGAAGACAGCAAGGTGCTGCCACAGGTTTTCCGGGTCACAAGCCCCTAGGCGCTGACTCGGCCTATTCGGGAAAGGGGCAGTGGCTAGGCTACTGTGGTCTACACTGCCTTAAGCTCAAAGAGGAAAGATAAGCCTGTGGTGAACAGAGGGTGAGCTGGGCTGAGTGACAGTGGCCAGTGTTTGTCCTGTTCTCCTTGTCCATGCCATTGTCCTCTGCGGCCAGGGGCAAAAGGGTAATTCGGTTACTGTATATAGGCAACACCACCTCCTTCTGTGGGGAGGATCGACCATTGTGAGCATCATTTCCCCCCCAAGCTTCATCTTCTACCTAGAGCCCGTTCCTTTGTTCATCATACAGCTCAAGGAGCGCTCTGTACTTGTAAACACTTGAGATATAAGAGAGTAGGCTAGAGCTGCAGTAGGGGTGTTACCTCCACAAGAGGGCCCCGAAGCAGGGTACATCGTGGTGTTCTTCGCTGTTCTTGGTTTGCTTTGTTCTTGTTGATTCCTGCGAGGTTCTTGTTTGGTCTTCATGCGTGCTTCGTAGGCGCGCAAACCCTCCCCGGTTCCCCCAACGCCCAAGCGAGCCCACACTTAAGCCATACCCATGGCATCTGCCGTGACACCACCACGACAATTTGTCCCTTTGAAAAAAAAACATTGACATGAAGTTATCACTTGTTTCCTGCAAATTTATCCTGGTCTGGACTTTTGGTATGGTTTGCTTGGTTGTGCAACTGTATCCGTGGGGAGGCAAAAAACTGGTTGTATGTAGGTCGATGTAAATTCAGGTTAAGATCAAAAGTAGATAATAGAACAGAACAAAGCCAATTAATTTGCAAAAATGATAATAATCCTAGATCTATCATGGGTTTACATGCCACAAAACAAATTTGAAGTGGTATCACCATCTGGAATTTGATAGCTAGAATATGGAGGTGTTTCTCACTCTGTCTGGATATACAAGGCATATTTTGATTGTCGAAGTTCAATCTTCGACTGTAAATCTATTACTACGTACAAATACAATAATCACCATATAAGAAAGTACTTTTGAATAAAGATCAAATGGTAACAATTTTTGTCACAACTCACATATCGTAGGATTAAATTTTTGGTCAAAGATTGAACTTTGATATATTGCAACTTAATGTCTGATGGGAAAGATGTGAATAGACACAATATTCGCTGAGCTGACTGTTAAATTCTGTATATGGAGTTTTGTATGCAAAGATTCTGAGTTGTTATGCATTGTCAAAAATATGGTTAGCTGTTTGTATCTGCAACTACAACTGCAACTGCAAGTACACAGTTCAAATTTACACATAGTCGGCTTGCGATCTTTTTCATTACTGGCCAAGGCAGCATGATTCTTGCCATATACTTTCTCTATATGTCATCTTAGAATGTTTTTAGACAGTACAGTTTTTGCACAATTATGTGGATTTAAGCTGTGAATCTGCTATGCACTAATTTGTATGTCTATTGTTATTCCAGGGTCAATTTGGTTTTCTTCAGAGATGAAGGCATTGAGTGATGATTGTGAGCGCTTCATATCCTTCCCCCCTGGACACTTGTACTCGAGCAAAACAGGTTGAAATGTTTTATTGCATTTGTGATAAATTGGCTATGGAATTAGGCATTATACCGGAATTGCGGATTTGTAATTTTCGAAGAAAAAAATAATATAATCTATTGTATATGTTGCAAATACCCATTTGTGTGGCCTACTGATCTGTTCTCTAACATTCATTGTAGGTGCCCTAAGGAGGTGGTACAACCCACCATGGTTTTCAGAAAGCATTCCCTCAACCCCTTACGATCCTCTTCTCATCCGAGAGAGTTTTGAGAAGGTCATGACTTTCCTTATGCTCTCTGTTATTTTTGTACCTTTTGTGATGTGTAAAGTATAAGGTCATAGTTATTTCATGTCAATCTCTTCTCAGTTTTCTTTCATGCTGATATGATGTATTGATGCCTCTGGTTAGACAATGCTTACTTGGAACACCCTGGTTGATAATTTATGAATAATAATAGGTTAGGTTATTGTAGCACCCCACAATCACAATTTTTTTAGTGTGTTGTTTTTATATAAGATTGTTTTGCTTATTGGTATCAAGTATGTAGGAAGTCTAAATAAATTATTGCATCTGACACATAATTCATAAGCTAAAATTTTTTGTGTATGTCATCTACTCCCTCTGATCCGTAATCAGTGTCGCCAATCGTTTAGGATTTTGTACTTGCCTAGTACACTTCCCATGACACTTCAATCGGACCAAAAGGAGTACTATGTTTCTTACATAAATTGCAAATTTTGCAGGCTGTTATTAAGAGGCTAATGACAGATGTGCCATTTGGCGTTCTCTTGTCTGGTGGACTTGACTCTTCTTTGGTTGCTTCTGTTGTTTCACGGCACTTGACAGAAACAAAAGTTGCCAGGCAGTGGGGAAACAAATTGCACACCTTTTGCATTGGTTTGAAGGTATGTTCAGTATCGCTTACTGGTTTATCCTTGGTACTGAGGATCACTTCAGGTCATCTTTCGAAATTCAAAGTTGTTTTTTTGATTTTATGAGTATCTATTACAAGAAAGAAGAGAGGTTTCTGGAGTGATAATAAGCAGAGGGTACCATATTATAGCCATTTTAACATGTTCCATTCTGTAGGGTTCCCCTGACCTTAAAGCTGCTAAGGAAGTTGCTGACTACCTTGGCACAGTCCATCATGAATTACATTTCACGGTGCAGGTTCGTTATCTTCTATTTTTCCTTTGCCTAGAGGAAGGGACATTTTGAAGTCGTTAATTCATTTGACAAAATCCCAGGAGGGCATTGATGCACTGGAAGAAGTTATTTACCATGTCGAAACATATGATGTAACAACGATTAGAGCAAGTACCCCAATGTTCTTGATGTCTCGTAAAATCAAATCTTTGGGTGTGAAGATGGTTCTTTCGGGAGAAGGTTCTGATGAAATATTTGGTGGTTACCTTTATTTTCATAAGGCGCCAAACAAGAAGGAATTCCACGAGGAAACATGTCGGAAGGTAATTAAAGACAACATTGCTCCTTTTGGTTTATATGCATGTTGTTCAAATGATTTATATGCACAGCGTGGTCAGATGATGGACTTATTAGAGTTATTTTTTCCTGACCTTTAGATAAAAGCTCTCCACTTGTATGATTGTTTAAGAGCAAACAAATCAACTTCTGCCTGGGTCTTGAGGCTCGTGTTCCATTCCTTGACAAAAACTTCATCAATGTAGCAATGGACTTGGATCCTGAGTGTAAGATGGTATGCATTTTCTTCCAATAATATACTTCCATCTACTGTAACTAGCGTCATCGTTTTCTTATATTGATCATCTTGAAAAAATCAGATAAGACGTGATCTTGGCCGGATAGAGAAATGGGTTTTGCGTAATGCATTTGATGATGAGGAGAAACCCTATTTACCCAAGGTTGGATAAGTTTATCTTTTAATTCTGTTGCTTGCACAAACTTGCTTCTATGCTCATAAGGGAGGTTTATTTTCTGTGCACAGCATATTCTTTACAGGCAGAAGGAACAATTCAGTGACGGTGTTGGCTATAGTTGGATTGATGGACTGAAGGACCATGCTAATGAACATGTATATCATCTTTTCTTTGTCAAACTATTCATTAAGTTTGCAGCTTATTTATTTGACTTACTATGGTTTTTGTATCACTTTACCCCCATCAGAATTGACAGTTTGTCTGTTCATGTCCAGGTGTCGGATTCCATGATGACGAATGCTAGCTTTGTTTACCCTGAGAACACACCCACAACAAAAGAAGCCTACTACTACAGGACAGTATTCGAGAAATTTTATCCCAAGGTCCAGAAGCTACAACCAGCATTTATAGTTACCATGATATTCTGAGCCGTTTCATTTTCATCTTTAAAGGAAATCCTGCTCTCCACTTAACAAACATTTCAATTATGCAGCCTGCTGCTAGATCAACAGTACCAGGCGGTCCCAGTGTGGCATGCAGCACTGCCAAAGCTGTTGAATGGGACGCCACCTGGTCCAAACTCCTCGATCCGTCTGGCCGTGCTGCTCTAGGTGTGCATGACGCGGCGTACGAAGACGTTCCAGAAAAGGCTCCTGCTCCTGTGTCAGAGAGTGCCTTCCGTCCATCCCATGGCGAAAGCCTAGTCAAAACCGTCGCTCCAGCCGCTGTTGTTTAAAACCTTGCCATGTTGTCACGGAATGTTTCAAAATTACCGTTGTTTAGTTTGATTCTAGTTTGCAACTTGTCCTTAGCCCTGCAAGCGAGCAGTGCAGAAATTATTTGTTTCTTGTTCATGTTTGTTTTCTTGTTTTGATTTCAAAATGTACTTATTTGATTGTAAATATCTCACAGGCTGGCAACCTTTAGTTTCCCAACGTTTGGTTTTCAAGCTGCAAAGGTTTATTGAATATGTATGATGCTTCCAAGATTAGGTGGTAATGTATTGGACGGAGGCTTATTGATTGACTGAATATTAACGTATGGATCAAAACGAGGGCTAGCCAATGAATATCGTTGGAGATTTGAATGTACAGCTAGCATACAAAAATTACAGGAATTTGTTGAAATTAGTCCGTGTATCAAAGTTCTTCAGTAATATTTTTTTAATCTAACCGTGTTGTAAAAAAAAAAACAATAGCACAGTTAGATTTATCTATCTACGATGTGGATAAATCATGTTTGAAGATCACCATAGTATAACTGACAACCTACCTTGAATGAACAAGGTTAAAATGTACTCTAAAACACTCCAATTCTGGAATAAATGACACCAGTGAGTAATGACATGGGGCAAATACTCTAAAATTCAAGAAGCCAAGTGATACTGAAATCTGATGAATCACTGCAATCACAAACGAGCCATTGCTGAATACATGAAAACAACACAGATGCCAAGTGCAACTTCCAAAACACAGAACATGGTATATATTTCTGATATCTCATACCAAGCAGGCACTGACAAAATGATCACAAACCTGTGTAATTAACCAACTGCCCAGACAAATGGGCAAAAAAAAAACTCTCTTCTTAAGAGCCAACATTCCACGAAGTTACAAAGATGGAGTATTAGTACACCAATCCACATTTCACATATTACACGAGGCAGACAGAATACATATATGAGATACCGACAACTGTTATCGCAGTAGAACACTGAACTGCATAAATATCATCAGCACTTGTAGAAATAATGAAAGAGGGTCGGCATAATAAAGATCACATAAAAGCAAGGACATTAGCACACGAGCTTTGGGTATAAAAAATAGGCAAATACAAATATCAACTTAGATGAACAATATCCGGTATGTATGCTCACAGCCTAATTAAAGCACTCCAATTAATTAAATGCAAGAACTGTAGAAGCATGGATGAAGAAACTTGCAAACCTTTGATGAAAACAGAGGGATCTTATCATAGTTATTTCCAGTTATAATTGATTACTAACAGACATCCATACAGAGTATAATATCAACCCACTTATAATTTGCCCAATGAATGGACAGAAACACAAATTTATGTTGTATATCCACAATAGCATCTCACAGGGTGGCAAAAAGAGCACCTTTCACATAAGGCATGTATGCACGAGAAAATCCAGAATCCACACAGATATCAATCACACCACCCACACATCATCAAAATTATGTAAAGATTCAGCGTTATGTTCCTACGAATATCAGTGCTGGACAAATGGGCACAAAGCAATACTCTTGTTCTTAAGATGGATAGCATCTCATAAAGTTGCAAACATGAGATATCATACTAGTAAGGCAGGCATCACACAGATCCACATTTCACATGCTAGTCATCAAGAAGACGGATATAAGATACCACCACTTAGTTATTCCCAGTAAAACAGCACTGCATAAATGCCAGCAGCAGTAGTAGAAATCTTGAGAGAGGGGAAGCAACAACAATGATCGCATAAAGGTAAGGACCTAACCAAAGTAGCTGAGGATATACAGGTAACACAGTGGATGAACAATGCCAGACATGTATGCTCACAGCCTAACTATAATTCTCCAATTACACAACACCAAAAGTGATCCTACCTACACCTTTACCCACCGCGAGCCCATTGATTGTTGAACAAATGCAACAACAGTACAAGCATGCACGGTGAAACTTCCAAAACATGGATGGACTACACAAGAATAGATATTTCGCAAAAGTGATCACCTTTCATTCATATATAAGGCATAAGCAAAATTCCACATCCCAAATGGACAGGCACACGTACGCACGATAAAAATCCACACAGATCGATATCAATCGCATAACCCATTTAGCATTCATCATCTGAATTACGCAAATACGATCCAGGTCCGCAGCAAAACATCACCAGTGCAGAAGTACCAGCATCACAGATAATACTAACAGGCTACCGAAATACTACTACGCCATTGATTCCACCTCCAGAACAGAGCACTAGCGGGCGGGTCGATCAGACGGGGGAGAGGAGCTGGAAGAGGGAGGGCCTAGGGTCGGACTTGAAGACGCCGACGGCGATGACGAGCGGGATGAAGCCGTAGTGCGCCGCCACCTTGGCCGCGTTCAGCGCCCACGCGGCCCACAGCTCGCGCTCCCTCGCCGAGCGCCGCGCCGCCGCCGCCGCCTCCGCGCGCGACGGGCCCGGCGGCTTCCGACCCAGGCCCCTCCACTTGGGCTTGGGCTTCGGGGACGGGGACGGGGGGGTTCGGCGGCGCCATGGCTCGTCGGTGGGTGGTTCGCTGGCCTGGTGTCGGTGTGGGCTCGCCGCCGATGCTCGTCGCCGGGAAGAGGTGGAGTGTAAAACCCTACCAGAGCTCACGCGTCTCGGCGGAGGGTGAGGGCTGGGGGTTTTGATGAACGGCGACGCGGGCCGTGGTAGGAATGGGCTAATGGGATCGCCGGGCACCTTGTGAGCTGTGGGCTTTATGGGCTCAGATATCTCTTCTCTACTACTCCCTCCGTGTCAAAAAGTAAGACGTTTTAGCTACTTACCACACACATGTATCTAGACATGTTTTAGTGCAAGATTCATGTATCTTGCACTAAAACATGTCTAGATACATGTGTGTGTTAAGTAGCTAGAGAGTCTTACTTTTTGACACGAAGGGAGTATATAATATAGCTAGAGGTGATGGTTCGTATGTTTTTAGTTTTCCGATTTTACCCTTACAGATTTCAGAATATTACATTATTTGCCACCGCCAAGTAAAATAGACAGTTCGTTAAAGGAAAAATTCACCGCCGCCTCTGTTTGCTACTCGATCCACCGCAGGGACTTCATTCGTCCCCCGTCAAAAAAAAAGGACTTCCTTCGTCCGGCCATGGTTCTGCGAGACAAGATCTGGACATCACCATCGTCCGCTGTGGCACCACCACCTCCTCCTAGACTACTCCCCTTCCGCCCACTGCGCCCACCGTCCCCCCATCCACCGACTATTCCCCTGTGGCAGCCACGGAGCAGTCAGACCTACCTGGATTCGGGCGAATCACCGGCAGAAGCACATCCGCTGCCATCGTGCATCGTGTCTGCATATCGTCCCAGGCCAGGCCGCCGTGTACAGGAGTTCTGCCTAGCCGTACGCATCCTCCTCCTTGAAGGAACCAATTCGGCACGCATGGAATCGAGTGGATCGTCTTTGCCTTCTTCACCTCCGGCCGAGCGACCTCGGCGTAGCGAGATTCTTCGAGGCGGCGTGGTGAGCTTCCCTGAGGTAGATCAGCGAGCCTCCAGCTGTGTTGAATCCGGGCTAGAGGCTCTCGCGGCGGCCGGGTGTCGGTGCGTGCTCCTCCACAATGACGCAATCCGGAGCTTCCACGACGCGGGCCTCCAGGGCGACATGCTGGCGCCGTCGCTCTCCCAAATCGCTTCACCTTCCCTGTCCTCCTCAAGTGTTGTGTGCGCCTAGGCGCCCTAGACGAGTACCACGCCGACAGGTACCAGGCTGGACGTTGTCGTCGATGCCAACAGGGTGTTTGATGGAATACCGGCCTGGGACATCGTCCGCCGGTGGACGGGTAGGTGTCCAGCTGGCCCTGTACTGCTTCAGGGAGATGTAATAGGTGCGGCATGATGGAGTTGGGACCATCGCCACGCTCGCTTGCTTCCTGGGATCGGCATTGTGTCAAGTGCACGGGCTGGAGCAAGACGTCAAGTTTGGCACCTTTGTACTTGACATGTACTGCAATAGTGGTGCCATTGCTTCAAACGAAGGCATGCTCACAACGATGACATGATCGGTGGGTATGAACAACCCGACCAGGGATTTGATTGCTTCGTGCTAATGAAAGCAGAAGGACACGAGGTGGAAGTGTACCTAGTATGTGTTGGCGAGCAATGTCGCGCGCGTTTCCTGGGCAGTGTGTGTGGCCGCCAAACGGGCTGCAGGCTGAGCCCCTGGCGCTGCCCAACGTCGACGTTGGTACAGCCGGCATGGTTGCAACGCTCCCTGGCGTGCTGGCCGACGTGGTAGCGACCTTTTCTACCAGCGGAAAAGGATGTCGAGCTTGTGGCATGCATAGCGTGTACTCCGGCTTTCCTGGGAAGATTGTGGTCGACGAGACGACTGCAGGCAGCTACAACGCATTCCCTATCTGATTAACTTGCTGCTTCATAATTTTCATATGCCGACTAATTGGCTAAGCTAAACAATTCCTAAGTTTTCTGCTAAACAATTTTCATCTATATTCAGTCTATTCTTATGTGTTTTACTATATCAGATACACTCATAGTTCAAGATCTCATACATATGGATCATTTTCAATATGCATATACCGGATCTAGGATCCTCAATGATGAAAAGGTGCAGTTTTATTATACTTTCACCCAGTCCATGAGTTAACAAATTTGGTTTGCCACTGAAATTTGAATACCATGATAGCAGGTCATACATGCATTTCCAGATGCACCCAAGATAGTCACCTTAATCTTACCATATTTGGATAAATCGAGATAGTTATTCGGTCTAAAAAAACCTTTAAATTATTTCATCAGCCCGTAGCAACGCACGGGCATTTTGCTAGTGTTTTGAATCTAACTACATAACACCACTGATCTTGATGTTTTAATAAAATCGAAAACGATATTTACGAGTACTAAAATTAATTGAAAAATATTTTGTATGTAGCCAATGATGTAGTCCACAGACTTGTAAAAATCAACTTCAAATACCTTATATTCTAAGCTATACAAAATGACAAAAGTGTGGATCTAAATATGCATATTTTCAAATCTCTAATTTAACAATTTTTTTCATTTTTGTGTAGCCCACCATACAAAGTATTTGAACGTGATGTTTTGCACGTTTGTGAGACACATCATTTGAAACACCCTAAATTTTCTTCATTTTTACTGAAACTCGTAAATATTGTCTTTGATATTTAAAATCCAAAGATCACTAGTGCTCAAGAGCTAAAAACACTATCCAGACCAAAAGTAGTGGTAGCGTGCGTTTTCAGTGCACACTAAAAAGTACGATTTAAGTCGACTCAATGCCACACGCTTCTCTAAAACAAATGCAAGGACCATTTATAACTTTTTTTATTAAGAGCAACAAGCATGCCTAAGTATAATGTAGTACCTGGACAAGCCGATTGTGCATCGTGTGCCTAGGTCGATGATGCACCTGCTCCCCATAGCTTGAGCTACGGATGTGTAACTGCGGCCAGGAGACCCGATTCTACTTCCAACACTGTCGCGAGAACTGGTTTTTGCTAGGTCAAGGGTTCGTATTTTTAGTGGCGGGGCTTGGGCTGATTGGGGGGGGGGGGGGGGGGGGGGGGGGGGGGGGGGGGGGCGACGTCCCCTGACCTCAGCGTAGCGCTGCCTCTATTTATATTTATCAATACAAGTATCATCACAACTCGAAGGATAACATGCAATTTTTCTATTGTAAACAAATCCTACCCACATTGCAGTGAACTTGGTCCAGGTAGAGTTAGACCGTAGCATCTTGGATCTTGGTTGACGACTCCTCCCTCACGGCCCACGCCATGCCTTGGCGATGGAACCAGCCCCAGTGTAATCAAAACATGAACGAAAGTACTTATTCACTACGCCATAACCTCCACCGCCTATAGTAACGTGCACTAAAGCCTCACTTTAGATGTTGTTCTCGCTCATGGTTCTCCACGTGCTTTGCCAAGAGAGGGCGATTGACATGATCGGTCGGCGAGGAAGAGAATTGTGTAGCGGTTAGGGTTTTTTAAGACCATGGGACGAAAATAGTTTTTCACGTGTTTGCTGACTTTGAAGCCAAATATCGTCTCATTTATTCTTCTGTCTACACTTCAACTGTGGGCTCCACCGTTCCTCAGTAGCTCTCGAAGTCACGTCGCACTATAAATATACACCCCAAAAGAGTAAATCTTCTTTATTCTGAATGGCAAATTACTGTACACACAAATCAGCATGCGAGTTCCAGCATGTTTACTGTGTTCTCGATGTCGCTGCTCATTTACTAGCAAAGGAGTATCCGTTTTTATAGGGATAGGATATGAGTGTTAAGTTAGCAGTGTGGGAAGTTCTGTTGCGCTTGCTCCGGATTGTGAAGCAATTTGGAGTGAGAATATGATTGTTGATCAATAAAACGCACGAGTTCTCTCATAAAAAAAGTTCAGCAAGCGGACGGTGTGTCAGTAGCCACCTAGTAGTATACCACCGAATAGACGCGAGCACATCAAAACACACACGTGAAATACTGTTACAGCGAATTCCTCCGGCAGCACGAGCAAGAGCCGAGCGGTCGAGTTTCGCCGCCCACCACCGCTAGGCAACACCGCAACACAAGATAGTTTCGCATCCCCCAATTAGCATTCATCATCGGAATTATGCAAAGCCGATTCAGGTTCCAGGTTCCGATCCCAGCAAAACATCACCAGCATCACAGACAACACTAATAGGCTACCGAAAAACTACTACTGAAACTTGCAAACCATTAAGTGTTCATCAGCGAACTTTCAATAGTCAATTACCAACAGGATACATCCAGAACATAATCGTAACCTACTAATGATTTGCCCGAAGAACGGGCAGAGAAACACAGATTCCTGCAGCCCCTCACAAGGAGGCACACGCATGACAAATCCACATACACTACAAAAAGGCGATTCAGGTTTATGATGATTAGCATCGTAGCGACCAAAATAGGCTAACGTAACATGAGCCCTCCAAATTACACTACAAAGGCGCTATAACAGTCTATAGCACATTATTATTTTTCGTTGCTTAAGATGGACAACATCTCATAAAGTTGCAAATATGACATACACAAGTAACACATGCATCAGCGGATCCGCATTGCACATGCTAGGCATCAAGAACACAGAGTATAAGATGCCAGCACTTACTTATTCCCAGTAAAACAGCATTGCATAAATAGCAGCAGAAGCTGTAGAAATCTTGAGAGAGGAAATCACATAAAAGTAAGGACATATAACCAGACTAGCTCAGGATATACAGATAACACATTGGATGAACAACGTCAGACACGTATGCTCACAGCCTAATCAAAGCTCTCTAATTATGGAACATAAAAGTGATCCTACCTGAACACTTACCCACGGACACTGAGAGCACATTAATTGGTGAAGAAATGCAACAACAGTAGAACCATGCACAGTGAAACTTGCAAAACATGAAAACACAAAGATTTCATCAGGGATCTTTCTAGTACTAGTCGTTACCAGAAAAACCCATCCAGAACATAATAGTAATCCAACCCACTAATGTTTTTGCCCAAGAATGGGCAAAGGAACACAAATTCCTGCAGCACCTCACAAGAAGGCAAAAGGGGTCACCTTTCAATCACAACTAGATCATTTAGGCGCGCGTTGCCGCACCCGTCCATTAGGTAAATAGATTGTTAGGACTGGAGGAAAGTATACTTGGAAAGTTAAAGATGGAGGTAACCTAGCGGAGTAGCTATTAAATAGTTACAAAATGATAGGTTTTTTGTAAATAAATCAAAGCTTGAATAATCTTTGTCAGGTTTGCATGAAAAAAGAATCAAGTGCTACCAAAAATGCCATGATGAATAGAATAGAGAAAAATACCTATATGTGATGTGCGCATAAGACCAAACTTACAATATTTGTCGGGAGCCACGAAAATTTATGAAATATGGGCCATTTAATATCAGATGGTACAAATTGTACAAATACAAGAAAATGATATCGAACAAGCACCTTACAAATCCCAAGTTCTCAACATAAATATATGTTTCTCCGTCTCAATAGTGCAACTTTTGCTCTTTACATCAAGTAGGTAAAATATATAATGTGCAACAGAATATGTTATCAAGATGAAAAAAAGGCACTCACCACTAATCATCTGCTATATTTCCAAATGCGATGTGCTCGAAGTATATTAAGTACTTCCGGTACAAAAATCATCTCCTGGAAAGATTTGGTCGGATAGAGTTGGCAGCACCTTGACTGTCGTTAGGGTTGGAGCTTAACACTGGCAATAACTTAATTCAGAGGAATCTCTTGACCTAAGGTATAAATCAAATAAGAAAAGGGGAACAAGAACTAGGAGACAAACGAAATAACACCTCAGTAAATAAGAAGGAAAATTAGCCAGATGGAGTAGTGAGATAACCTGGAAGCTTCGCTGGTAAATGCAGCAGATGGGAATCAAAAACATATTTGTTGTGGTCTTACCAAAGCAAGGTCAAGACTCATAGACACATTCAGTGCACAACTGAAACCAGAGCAGAAATTAGAATAGACGAGAGAGATTGTACTTTTGCCTCGGTCTAGCAAAGAAGAGAACTGAGATGTTAGTGCTTCCTTATCACTTCTGCACACTGAAATATGAGGAAACTTTTTTAACTCGAAAAATGAGGAAATCTGAATGCGTGAGAGCCAGCATAGAATATATATATATATATCCCAGTATGTACTCTCATATCTTTCTATTTGTAGAGGACGTAATATGCAGAAATTAGGTCACGATGCAACATGTTTAATCTTTCCAGATAAATGATGATAAAAAAAACTGATGACATCAAATAAAGCGAAGTTCTACAAAATCAACCTGGTCTGACTTGTTTCAAGAGTGTTTGTACTTATTAGTTCTTTCCTCTCACCTCCCGTCTTTGAACTCCGCAACGTACCTATGGATTTTCAATTAGAGATAACATTAAAATTGCACATATCCAAAAAATTACTGACTTGTCTTAGCATAAACATGCAAAAATGAATATCCGTGGTGGCAGAGGGGACGAGGTGGGAATCAGAAGTTTGATGGTGCCATTACAGATCTTGCTCAGCTCAGTTTCAGTCCTGTACGGTACTCCTTGATTGAAGCAACGTGGCTTTGTTTGGCTCAGTTAACCAGTTAATTACACTTGCCATTCACTGGAACCTAGCTGATGATGTACGTATGGTGGTGCTACAAGTCATCAATAGCTCGAGACCCGGCGAATAGCGTCCGGTTGGTTAAGTCCACGATCCATTCCGCTGGGCCAAGCTAAATAGATTTTGGGCGTTGGATCGTCGCATCGAGGAAACAGGGGTGGGAAAGGGGAAGGGAAAGAATAGGCTAATACCGATGGTGGGTTGCTGGCGGCAGTGGGAGGGCGGCGTATGGTGACACCTCCTTCACGCGCCAACGGGAGAAGCGGCGTTGACTCCTTCGCGGCGGCGGCACGGATCGCCGGGATGGGCAGCACCTCTGCCTTTCCATCGTAGAGCCGTAGACTCCCTCTTCCCGTGGGGAACCTGGGTGACAAAGCTAGGAGGCGGCAGGGAGATGGGTGGTGGCTGAGGAGCAGAGGAAGGGAGGCAGCAAGCCGAGCGGCGGCGCCGGCGTCGTACGTGAGACGATCGGGATGAGAGAAGAGAGGAGTCGGCGGCGGCTTGCAGACGCGGGCGAAGAGAGGGTTTGCGTGCGGGGTCAGTACGGGGTAGATTCGATTTTAGCGAATGCAACGCGGCCATATCTGAACCGTCTTTTCGCCATCGAACGGGAGGGCTTCGATTTGATTTCCAGAGTAGCGCCCGCGGGATAGTTAGCGCAGGAGTGGCTCATCGGACGGCCAGAACGAGCGAAATAAGCAATCCGACGGCTAAAAGTGCTAATGGCCTGAGAGAGCTCGTGTGTGTCTCGGTTATAATATCCCTAATTCACATGTAAAGGCATACGCCAAGCTCCACATTCCCACATGGACAGGCACACGCATGATAAAAATCGGCACAGATAGAATGCACACAGATAGATATCAACCGCATCCCCCAATTAACATTGATCATCGGAATTATGCAAACACGATTCATTCAGGTTTTGATCCCCAGCAAACAACCATCAGTGCAGAAGTACCAGCATCGATCACAGACAACACTACCAGTTTACTGAAAACTACTACGCCATGAACAGAGCACTAGCGAGCGGGCGGGTCGATCAGACGGGGGAGAGGAGCTGGAAGAGGGAGGGCCTGGGGTCGGACTTGAGGACGCTGACGGCGATGACGAGCGGGATGAAGCCGTAGTGCGCCGCCACCTTGGCCGCGTTGAGCGCCCACGCGGCCCATAGCTCGCGCTCCCTCGCCGAGCGCCGCGCCGCCGCCGCCGCCTCCGCGCACGACGGGCCCGGCGGCTTCCGACCCAGGCCCCTCCACTTGGGCTTCGGGGACGGGGACAGGGACGAGGGGTTCGGCGGCGCCATGGCTGCTCGGTTGGTGGTTCGCTGGCCTGGTGGCGGCGTGGGCTCGCCGCGCTGCTCCGCCGCGCACAGGTGGGGAATGTGAAGAAAAACCCTACCGGCGAGCTCGAGTCTCGGGGAAGGAAGGGGTTGGGGGTTTTGATGATCGCTGATGGGTTGGGCTGGGACGTGGAATGGGCCAATCGGTGCTGCCTGCCGCCTAGGTGGGCTGTGTAAACCACATAAAACACGGAAAAAAATCTATCTCCAACCACCCGCCAGTAAACTCCATTGCTCGAAACAGCACTGGGCGTCAGACAGAGCTCCGTCGTGACGCCGGTGACAAGGAGCACGTTTTACCGGTGGCCTTCATCACCGGAGAATACTTCGTCCAGGACGACAACATCAACAGACCCCTGTAGAATAGCGGCGAACGACGAACCTTGGCATGAACGTCATTGGCTGGTAGCACCGTCGGCACCCAATTGCAGCCTCCCAACTCCAGCCATCGCTGAGCCGCTCGACGGCGCCCCCATTGACAGCTTGAAAAACCTAGAAAATTATGCTGCAAACTTTATGTTGATTTACATCAGACGAAGAAGAAAATTGTTACAAAAACTCATCGAGTTTTTCTTTTTTGCTCTTGCAGCCATGGCAGCATTGCTGTTGAATTGCACCGGCCGTACGTCACCACCCGATTGAACCCGAGGAGCTACGTACGTACGTGAAAACAACAAAAGACGCACGTGCAATACTATTGAGCCCATAATCGCTGGTGAGCCCACCACGAACAGATGAATGGAACGGATACAGAAATCCAGAGAATCTGTGTATACCACGCACACCCACAGGTTGTCATAGCACGTCGTGCGCGCGTATCACATCCATCCGCCCGCTGCCGATCGACGCCGTTAACAAAGCGGCCGGCGGTCGCCATTCGTGCCCATGGCGTCGGCCGCGATCCTCAGACCCGTTCACACCGGGGATCGAGCGCACGTGCGAAACCCTTAATTCCTTGCTCGGGTCCCATGCATCTACACACCCTTCATTTTTGTTTTTTGTCTTTTGATGAACAGAGCTGGAGCTAGACGTGAGCACGTACGGCTCACCGCTCGCTCGATCACCTATGCTTGCAGGGTCGGCATACATGTATTTAAAAATCCTACTATCTATAAAAGACGGCAGGATTCACGCCCTGCCGTGCTTCCACGTCGCGGGCGATCCCTGACCGTCCGATTCGCGCGACGGATGGCTAGGATGAAGCCACGTCTTCCCGAACCCCCGCGCACTGTTCATACCCGATTTTAGACCAATCAGGAAGAGCCACGTCGCCCGGTCACCAGCCGGTGGACTCCGGTTCCGCCGGTCACCGCGCATTTTTGCAGAAAAACACTGCACAGAAGAGCTCGGTACCCGCGGTCCACATCTTAACACGTCGAGGGACCCATATGTAATACCACAATAATCACAGGACTTTTTTGCAAATCCACCATCGCATTTCCCCCTTTTCTTTCTCTCTCCCGCGCGCCTCCGCGGCCGCCGCCGTCGCCGACGCGCCGCGCCGCCGCTGCAGCCCTCCCCGTACCAATCGATGGCCACGGGGAGCTGCGCCTTCGCGTGCTCTGCCTCTTCGTCGTTCGCTGCGTCCTGGGGCGTCGCTGTCGCGCCGGATTTCCCGTCGCCGTGCCGCGGTTCCCTCCGCCGCATCCGTCGTCGTCGCCGCCGTCTCCGGTGACCAAATGGGCCGCGGCGCCGCCCGTCAGCCTCACCTCCGGCCCCTCTTGCGGATCCGCGCGGTCGCGGCCTCGCGCGCGTCAGCTGCGGCGCGGCAGCGCCTCCGCGTCTCCGGCAATCTCCACCGCGTCCGTCGCCGCTGATGCCACGCTGACGCCAGCGCGGCCCACCTGTCAGCCGCAAATGTGTAAGGAAATAAAAAAAATTGAACTGTGTGCCCCACTGTCAGTTTTAGAAATTTACAGCTAATAATTAAAATTGCAAAATTCCTAACTTCCAAATCCTAATTCAAAAAAATACAAACAAAATACCAAAATTTGCAGGAAAAAAAGATCTTTACAGCTAACACATCTCCATGCATGTTAAATCAACTTTAAAAATAATAATTAGAACAAACATTATAGCTTTTTATATTAATTATAAAGCCTATACATAACCATTTTGAATATCCGGAGACACACATATCAACAAATTCAAATTCAGTTACAAAAAATATTACAAGAACTAATATAACTGTTTAATGTAAATCACTGTTGGTTTTAAATAACTACAAAAAATATTTGACATGTGCAATTTGTAACTTCCAAGTTGTAATTCAAAAAACAAAATATCTGTTTAAACAGCTTCTTAAAAATTTAATTACAATAAACATTCTTAATATCAATTATTGGCCTTACTGAAAAACAATTCACATTCCTGAATATGCGGAAAAACACAAAACAATAAATTCTAAATCAGTTAAAAAAAATAGTTACAATAACTAATATAACTTTTTATTATACCTCAATACACCCCAACTTTAACAATTTCAGAAATCTAAACAACTTTCAACCGCAAATTTCTTTCAATAACTATTAAAAATATATCAAAATGATTACAAAAAAAATGCTAGCTAACTACGCCATACGATCAAAATTTAAATTTGGATAATCAAAATTTCCAAATTCCCTTCAAATTCAGCCATTCTTACGCGTGTCAGAAGAATTCAAATCCGCCATAACTCCAATAACTATGCCATGCGATCAAAATTTAAATTCGGAAATTCCAAAATTCAAATTCTCTTCAAATTCTACCATTTTCGCGAGTGTCAGAACAAATCAAACCCGAATAGCTGCACGAAAATTCAAATTAAATCCAAAAAAAAAAATCAAACCCCACGGGCACGGCGGAGACCGCGTTATCCCTAGTGTTGTTTAAGAGATCCGCGCTTATCCCCTAGTGTTGTTTAAGAGATCTCAACTGCACAATAAGAAATAGATTTGGCCATGGCAGAAGAAGAATCGAGTTTGGCACGCCTACCAACCAACGCGTCCACGTGCAGGTCAATCAAGCGTACCGGTGTACCATCCAGCAATGACATGACCAAGATATATGATTTAACAATTCCTAAAAAAAATGTTTAATTGGCTAGCTCGAGACGCAAGGAAGATCGCACGTTGTGAGCATGCATAAACAGCATATATATGCATGACAAAGATCTCAAAACATGGATCATGCCCTATCAAAGACTACGCTAATCCATGTTAAGTTCTCCAAACAACCATAACAGTTTGGTAGCTAGCACGCGCTTAGTACCACGCACTTTATTTGAAAAAAATAAATATGTACCACGCACACACAGGTCCATTCCTTTGTCTGCTAGACACGGCCAGTCGTATCTTGCGCCTACATCTCCCAATTACTCTACTCCGTTCAACGCCTCTCTCCCTTTCTTCCATCTTCCAAGTTCCCATTCCAAAGTCGACCCACCCCACGCGCGCACTCCATGTCCGGACCAAGAGCAGGAGCAGATCCTGGCGGCCAGCTCCTCTACGGGGATCATCAGCCTGCCGCCGCCGACGCTTCGTCCCCTTCGGCCTGCACGGCGGCGACGACAACGTAGGCGGCAGCGTCTTCTTCCAGAATTCCGCATACGACGCCGCTGTGCATGACGGCGGCGGCACGGCGCCCTACTCCAGCATCACCGACTACCTCCAGGGCGTCCTTGACCCCGCGGGGCTCGCAAGGCACTTGGACCCCCGCCGGTCTGTGCCGCGGATGGCGACATGATCGGCCATGACAGTAGACATGGACGAAAGGACGCCGGCGGCACGCCAAACTCATCCATGTCCAGCGAGCCGCGCCAGGGTAACAAAGGTAGGCCGGCGCCCGACGAAGAAGGGGAGGTCGACGAGGAGGCCGTATCGGCCGATCATCAGAATCACAGGTGGCAATTTAACTGGATCAGGATCTTGGTGGGCACGTGCTAAATTTCTTCCTGATGCATGAATTACTATTCTAAATCTCTCAGGTGTTAGATCGATCGGCACCTCTTCTTGCTCCATCTCGATCAATAGTACCGGCGAGCTCGCTTTCTCGGTCTGAATGCGGAGATCCTCCCGCACGTAGTACACCGCGTGAAGTGTGAACAAAAGGATTTAGGGTTCACTCGCCGTCCACTTGCCACCTACCATTCCAAACAAATAAAACTCATTATATTTTTACAACATTTTATTAAAAAAATAGCTATGAAACGGACCCTAAGTCGCTAAACTAATTGCAGAACGACTTGCTGCTAGCAGACGCATGCATGATCTCCTCCTCATTGCGTTCATTGATTCATGCAGCAGCGGTACGAAGGAGAAGAAGGCGCGTGGGTCTCGGGTGGCCTTCGCGACCAAGAGCGAGGTGGACCACCTCGACGACGGCTACCGCTGGCGCAAGTACGGCCAGAAGGCCGTCAAG
Organism: Poa pratensis; assembly: GCA_947311845.1. Lineage (NCBI taxonomy): Eukaryota > Viridiplantae > Streptophyta > Magnoliopsida > Poales > Poaceae > Poa > Poa pratensis. The sequence continues at coordinate 38,861,483 of CAMZMU010000035.1, forward strand.
AACAGCTCTTTCCCAAGGTACACACATACATGCATGCACCGTCTTATGCATCTTACACCACTTGTCTTTGTCGCACGCATTTCTCGCTTGCTAATATTACACTAGCGATGACTTGTCGAAATCACATATTTCATTTGAGCTTAAAGTGGTCGTATCCACCGCCCAAATAGGTAGAAGAGGTGGCCCAGTTTATAAGGAAAACCGGGCCCAAAAACCATACAAACTGTACAGTGCCCTATTTATAAGGAAAACGGGGCCAAAACCGCACGGCACAAGTCGACCAAACACCACAAACAAACACCACCTGCTCCGGGGCCGCCGCCCCGGCGTTGCAACCAGGACGAATCCTCGCATAGCCCGAAGTCGAACCAGTCATGGTCGACGAGCCTGCTGTCCACACAGCATCAGGACGCCACCAAATCCACCTGCTCCGGGGCCGCCGCCCCGGCGTCACAACCAGATCAACCTTCGCATAGGCCGAAAGTGATCCAGTCAGGTCGACGAGCCTCTGCCCGCGCAGTCTTCATCCAAGTCGCCAAAAAAATCCACGCAAGGCCACGGCCCTGCCTCATAGAACCGTCGCTGCCTGGGAACTCGAGGCCGCTGCCTCGACGTCCACCACCGTCCGGGGCCGCCGCCCCGACATCCACGACCTCCGGCCACCAAAACTCACCCACCAGCTGCCGCGAACCAAACGCACCGTGATGGCCTGGGTCTCCAAGACGACGCCTCCAAGAAGGTCGCAACGAGTCCGTCGCCGCCGCCCGCTCCGGAGGAGCTTGGGTTTTCACCCGGATACCACAAGACCGCTCACGTCGGTCAGGATGGAACCACCACAACGACGCAAACAAGAGAGGGAACGACGCCAAAGGCGCCGCCGTCGTGTCGGCACCGACCGAAGTCGGGTGCAGAGCTTTCGCCCAGGAGGTCCATCCGACCGCAAGGCGAGAGGAGCCGCAAGAATGGCGAGGAGATGCAGCGCCGACCTCCAAGCTCCACCATGGGCCATGGCGGCCGCGGCGCCCATGGCCACAGCACCCACACCCACCTCAGCAGCAACTGCAAGTCCAGGGCCGCCGCCCCGGCTTCCACTCCGCCCGGATGCCGAAGCACGGCGGCATAAGAGCCACCTCCTGCCTCCGCGCCGGAGTCTCCGCCAACGTCCGAGCCATGGCCCGCGCGGCCCGCCCGAGGCCCAGATGGGGCCCGGCCGCACCAGATCGAGCCCGCCCACGGCCACCCGCCACGCCGCACCACCGCGGCACAGCACGCATGGCAGCCGGCGCGCGCCCTCCTCCACGCCGCATCGCCGCCACGCTGCTGCGCCGCCACGCTCATGCCGCCATATCCGTTGCCGATGGAGAGCCCTGCAGTTTATGCAGCGAGGAGACAACGCCCCGCCGCCACCGTCCTTGGGCGCGGCCGGCTTTGCCGGAGCCCCTCCGGCGGCGGCGACGCGGGCAGGGACGGGAGGGCCCCGGCGGCGGCGGATTAGGGTTCCGCCCGAGCCGCCTCAATGGAGACGACTCGGGGGCTGGCTCTTTTGTGCTAAGCAAGTTCCAACACTTTCAAAATAGATAAATCACATATTTCTTTAGTTTTATGGAAAAGAAATCTATAGAAAATGTTGTTCAGCGCACCACAACATGTTCTAACTTCTACGTATTGACTAGGTAATATGCCCGTGCGTTGCAACGGGTGAAAAAAAATCTGTGTGAGGGGCTTACAAAGTCAGTTCTCGTTGGTACAATCGCAACATGTCATTGCATGCAATTCGGTGCACCACTAAACATGTGTCACCATAGCCATGTCACCCCATTTCGTAAAGGCATTCACCTCCCTCCGAGGTTGGCGAGAGATTGCTGAATCGTTGGGGAGGAATCGGAATGGAGATGCGTGGCGCCCATTGAATCATCCGTTCCAACACCGGGGACGCCCAAGCCTTCACGGAAATCATCCGAAAATGAAAAGGCAATCTTCATGGATCTGGCTTCTCCAATACAACAATGTATATACATGAAGCTGTCCAATAGTTCAGAAATATCTTGATCGCATCTGGTTATTGTGTGAACTTTGAGGTTGTATTCAGGACTGAATGAACTCCAATAAGAAAAAGAAAAAAAATACCTAAGCTAAAATAAAAAGTGAAGAGGACGTGTTTCTTTTTCTGTTTTCTCCGTGATGGACTACATCACTGAAAAAACGAGCCTCAGCAACTGCCAACTATACTTAGTGGCATGCTGGGTGTCACACGGCTGACCATCATCACAATTAATCGGAGAATATAAAGGTGCTTTTACAGGCATGCCCTGTCATGCTCGATTTCATTAGCCGCTAGAATGGCATTCTGAAAAAAGAAGATGCATTAGTTCATAAGGATAGCTTGACTTACCAATAAAAATAAAGTAATTGAATTCGTAAACACTGGAGTACTTTTTCATTCAGTACATTGCACTGACTATATAACATGGCGAATGAAACATACAGAAACCATTTATAAGTAGAGAAAAATGAACAGTTCGCTCAAATGCAGTCCAATCTTTCCCTCATAGGCTCGCATGACCAGCTGGCATTCGCATAGCTCCCACCACATATCAGCACTGCCCATCGATGAGCAAAACTCTCGCCCCTAGCCTGTTGACCAAAGCACTACATATTTTGGCATTCAAAAATCAAATTGGCTCTTTAAATTGGCGAGTGAAAAATATTACAACTTCATCAAGCAGATAAATCTATTGTAGGTTTATTATTTGTTATAGAATAATGAACTACTTATTTAAAGGGACTCTAAAAGAATTAAGCACGTTGATCTCACAAAAGGTTGGAGCGATCTCAGTACCGCCATCCTGATTCACAGGTTATTCTTTTACAATTATGCAAGCATATGCTGAATTAATATTTTACTTGCTTGGAAATGTGTATATACCTTTCCTGGAGCACTATGTTTCCAAACTATGGCTTATGTCTAGTTAGGAATAGGTTGTAGTACCATCTTCTTGTAAAAAAACTCTTATAGATTGACAAGATGCAAGAATGAAGCAAGCCAACTAAGTCGGTCCATCTAATGTACAAAATTCAGAGTTGCTGCATAACATCATTTTCCGTCAGGTTGTTACCCTTCATACCTCCCCTAAACCACTTGGTCGAATGCACAATGACCGAACAGCTGCAACCTAAACATTCTCATGCTCAACAATATACTTTTGTCTAAATACATAAATCTCATTGATCGTCCACTGCACTTTTTTCTGAAAACTGCCAAGTTTCAATTTGCGAGGAGAAAACACATTCCTCATGTTGTATTTCGAGAATGTGACCACTGGAAAGGAAAAAAAACTTACTAAATCACACAACTACATTATACCTTACTTACCAAATCACAACCCAAAGAGACTGGATTTCGGCTGGAAACCCATCTATTTCACAAATCGGGTAGCATACAAAAGTCTAAGAAAGAACTTGTTCTACGATTTTAGCAGCCCCTGGTGGTAGAGGAGAAACAATAGCTTAGCTAAAACTCTGTATTATGTGGTAGTGATGAGCTGTTATGATTTTCTCATAGCAAGAAAGATAAATTAAATTATATGGATCATTAAAGACATTGAAGTTTTTAAGACAAAATATATAACTTTTTAAATCACATGGTAACGGTAGACTGTCAGCATTGAATACATCATAACTAATACATACACCAAATGAAAACCTCAGAAAGGTAATGAAATACAATTTATACCACTGGAAACATGTTTAGTTTCACCCCAATGTATGTACATGCACCTAATTATCTCGGTACTACCAATTCCTCCAAACCAAAGGAAAAAACTGACCATTTATTCTCTTGAGTAGCTCTGTTCTCCCATCCAAGCTTGTTGTGCATTCTTCTCCCTTCGTGTAAATATCCTGCTGCACACACTGACATCATGTAAGAGAAATACTCCGATCAGTTTTTCATATATATACCAACGAACGTGATAATTTATTGTGCCCACAAATGCAATAATTCTTGTACCATGGCAAGAAAGATAAAATGATTATACACTTATAAACAGGAACGAAGGGAGTACCATTTTTCAAGACTTTATAATTTCTGGGAGGAATATTGGATTGGTAAGAAAACCAATAATAAGGCAATAATCATCCATCAACTACGGCTGCCCGCTGAAATTGCCATGGTAGTAAGCAGAATTTTTATAATTTACATTACTGACCATGTAGTGCTTCTCCCAACCTTGTCGTGCTGCTAGTATCTTCTACATATACTCAGATTGGTGATCCACTTCAGATGCCAAAGATTCCTCTTTCTCAAACACAAATAAACCGAGGATAGCTAGAGAAGAAGTACGTATACAGGACTCCGATGCTTTCAGACTATAGGGTGTCATCTTCTCACAATGGGCATCACTTAAACTAACTGCTATGTGGTCTCCATCAGATTCAGGCTGTAGCTAGAGCTATATGTTCTCCCGTTTACACTGAAACCCCCAGATTTTTTCTGCTGTACAAGAGCAATTCAGATGAAAAATTCAGATACCTTCGACGGCCCGTGCAGTGCGGCGTTGAGCAGCTCCTGTGTGCAGTGCGGTAGCGTGGCCATCTTGTCTCGAGAAGTTGCGGCGTCCTCCGTGAACAGTGCGACGGCAGTCGACTTCGCCGGCGAGCGGTTGAGGCGTGGTCGTCCGGGCATTGCGGAGGACATGGCGTCCTCTGCGGGCAGTGCGGTGGCGTGGTCGCCCTTTCCCGGGAAGTGGAGGCGTCCTACAGACCGCGCTCTACAGACCCTCCTCTACGACACGAGATCGAGAACCAGTTCCGTCACACCTCCATGGGTGAGGAGCAGCGCCAGCAGAGCTCCTTCACGCGAGGTCTGGGAGCCCTGTGATCCGGAGCTTCACTAACCGAGATCGAGCCCACCTCCATGTCCACCAGCTCCCCCAGGCCCGACGTCCCCTGTCACTGCAAAGGATCTAGCGCACCGACCTAGGTCCGGCGCCTCTGCTCCCCTACCCCCCCGCCGGCACAGCCTTGACCTCCGCCGCCATGCTTCCCTACCACCGCCGGCGCAGCCTCGACCTCCGCCTCCGCCTCCGCCACCCCTGCTCCTTCCCGCAACCCTACTCAACCCCCTCTCCTCCTAGCCTCCGGCAAGGGCCGATGAGGGCCCATGGCTCGACCCTGCCCCTCGTCTCTTTCTCCGCGGATGCAGAGGTCCAGGTTGAGGTATGGGCACCTGGGCGGGCTGCTCTCCTCCCTCGTACACGGCGGTTGGGGCTGAGGTCGAGTCGATTCAGGCCGGCGAGCTCGGGGAAATTGAGTCTAGAGATCCTTGGGAGGCGCCCGGCGGCGTGTGTGGAGGGGGTTGCGACCGGAATAGCGGGGGACGGTGGCGGGGCTGACGGCGGCAAGGTTCCCGTGCGTGAGGAACCCTAGTATGAGCAGAGGAGGACGATGACGTCCAGACGTCTAGTCAAAACGATTCAGGATATGGGGAGGGACAGCGGGTTGTTTTCAAGATTTGTGAGGGACTAAATTAAAAAACGACCCCGTTGTACGACGTACGACCGCTTTCGTCCGTGTAGGCAGAGACAGGACACTCCAGATTTTTGTAGTAGAGATAACAAATCGTACCATGCAAGCAAATCTAGCTTGATACATGCTGTAAACACGTATGCCATAATTAAATGACTGACAGTAGTAGCAATGCACACACTGAACTGAAATTTTGAAACGGGTGCGTGCAGGAGCTACTACCGGTGCACGACGGCGCGGTGTGGGGTGAAGAAGCAGGTGGAGCGGTCGCAGCACGACCCTTCCACAGTCGTCATCACCTACGAGGGCCAGCACGCGCACCCGAGCCCCGCGGCCCAACGCGGCATGGTCGCCGGCGCCAACGGCCTCTACTCCCTGGCCACACTGCAGCAGCAACGGCACGGCTTCTGCCCGTCCTCACCCGACGACCTCCTCCTCGCAGCTGCTGCCCGTGCCATGGCGCCACCAGCTGCCGCTGCCTCGCCGACGGTTATGTTGCCTCGTCAGGCCGAGCACCGGTTGGGGGATTACTATGAGATGCAGCTCCAGCATCCTCCTGTTGACAATCGGCATGGGCATCGTTAAGCCAGTTCAGACACTCTGTATGTAGATATCAGTTTGGCCTAAACAAGCATGGTGTTGTTCAGATTTCAGTTTTGGCGACGCATGGGGAGCTGGCCGATCGGTCAGTAGCTACACACATTTTGTAAGCTGATCGGTGCAAATGTTTTTGTGTCCTTAGTTTGCTCCGGATGTTGAAACAAATTCTCTTGTTGCCATTCCAGTTACACTTCCGGCACGCACAGGTTCATCAGCAACCAATTACGAGTCTCTAATACAGTTATCCCTGGATTTTGTAAGAGACAATTGACACAATACCACTACAAAAAACCGAGAGTTCCAAAATAACACTGAAATAACCAAACTTGACAAAATACCACTAGCCTTTTGGTTTTTGATGCCAAAATACCACTATGCACTAACATGCACTAACAGCCACACAAAAAGACTTGTAAGCCCTTTTCCTGCTTATATTGGCTAGGTCTAGTCGAGGGAAATTTGGGCATTTTCAAAGAAACTGACAAACACCACACTATTTGACTAGCGTGAAAGCGTTGATAACTCACGATAGTGGTATTGTGGCATCAAAAACCAAAACGCTAGTGGTATTTTGGCAAGTTCAGTTTTTTCGGTGCTATTTTGGAGCTCACGGTTTTTTGTAGTGGTATTGTGGCAATTGTCTCATTTTGTAATACAAAGCAACCCCACCAATACCTCTAATATTATATTAATGATGAAAAGTACCATTCTCATGTGCCCATCCAGGTGTTTAAGTTTCAGTGATATGCAGAAATGTCGTATAAAGTACAGTATGTTACAAACTATTTAAGCCCCGGTGCTACACCAACGAGTGAATTGTTTGGCAAATGAGGATAAGCTTTGTCCTCTGCATATAAATTGGTGCGCACAACCGTTACAAATATCATATGATATAGTTGTACATTCTCCAAACCCTGGAGGAGAAGGGGAATCTAGAGTCGAGGTCGCAAGTGAACGATAAACCACTCCCATTGTCGAACTTATCAAGGAATGACCGCAAAGTTATTTTTAACGGCTTCACTATATATGTGGTGAAGTTTACTTGACAAATCAGGTGTTTGCATCTCTACCCGGTTTGCTACACATCCAACCCATACCACCGAACATGCATATTAATTATATCAAGTACTACCATGCTCATGTTAAGTTTCAGTGATATCATAAATGTATAAATTTTGTTGCAAGATATTTAAAGCCTAGAACTACACCAACCAATAAACTGATGAACCAGGTGCACAAAATATGATACTTATTCATTCTCTAACATCTGAATTGGATGGAGAATCTCGAGTCAAGATCCCTAGAGAGCGCCAAACGACTATAGTTTCCAAAGCGTCGAAGAATAGCCAACGTCTTTACTACATTGTGGTGAAGCGTGACGCTTAAGTCGGGAGGGTAGATTGCTCAACCCAAAGTACTAGCATTCGGCAAAGAAGCAAAGATGTCCCTCATGAGTCAACGTTTGCTGATTTTAATGGTCCAAACAGCTTAGATTTATTGCCCAAGACCGGGCCACGACCTAGGATAGTTTCCAATACCGTCCGCGTGTGAGGCTATGTGTCAAAAATTACTTGACCAATTAGGGCTTTCATCTTTATATGGCTAAGCACCAACATGCATTCTCTTGTATTTTGGTTTTGTTCATTTGTTTTTTCACGTGTTTGGAATTATACTTGATTAGTCGCACAAATTTTTTATTCTGGAGAAGTGAAATGATTTTTACAAAATTTCCCTAAATAGTTAGATATCTTAGTGCAATTGATCAAAAAACATATACTTAAGTGACATTTCAAAGAGTACTTATAGAAAGTTCAATTATTTCAGTGACATTACATTGTTATAAAAGTTCCCTAAATATTTATACCATCTTGAGACCTCTATCAAGATATTTGTTGTGCCATATAGTTAAGAGCACTACACAAATATATAAAAATGTGACTACAAATATTTCATTAGTCAATCTAACCTATTCAAATTAACATACGGATACCTACAGTTTTGCCTCTTTGCTTGAATTAGAGTATTTTCTTAGCGAGAAATTGATCTTTGTGCCAATTCCTGAAAAAATAAAAGAATAACATAAGTTTCTTCAAAATAGTAATTAGTTAAAATAAGTTACAATTGAACATTAAAGAACAACTGTAATCGTAGTAGTTATTCACACTTTCATGTGGTTAATTTGAGAACATATAATATATGCATGTATAGTAGCAAATACCCTAAATATCTATAAGTAACAATGTTTAGTATAAAAAACTACTATTGTTAACCATTTCTTGTCTTTGGACGTCAATTTGCTTCGACCTTTCTGTTCTTTAGAATTTCCTTTGAATTTACGGCTGATCGTTCATTTGCTATTGTCGACATAACCTGCATATGTCTTGTTATTTTGCTTCCACTCACGTCATAACCTCGTTGTATAATAACCAAGAAGGGAAAGGATAATGAAGTTGTATAATCTGAAGCTTTCTATGTCATTTCGTTCTATGCTTGTGATGTAATATGTTGGTGCTGGTACGTGATGCTCATCTATGTGGAGTGATGGTTAGTGACTTTTAAACTTTGTTGCTTGAGTTTACTACTCTCCTTTTCTAGCTGTCGTGTGTAAAGCTGGCGATTTCCTTACTCGTTTGGTAAAAAAAGAGTATTAACAACTAGAACAAGGAAGCGATGACATATTGTGCCATAAAAAATACAGAAACTAGAGAAGAGACTAATTTATTGTCTCCATTCCTCATTTACTTTTGATTGAGGAGATCCACTCTGTTAACTGATGGGCCACATAATTTCTATATATCATCAGTAAGAATGGCCGAATGAAATTCAGCTTGCTTCGCCGCACAAGGATCCTACAGACTGCAGAGTAATCCAAAATGACATTTAGCTAACCAAGGAAAATAGGTGCACCACAAAATGCTATGTTGTAACTTACTACCTGCAAAAATCCAGAAGGCTTATGCTTTATGCATAAGCTCAGAAGAAGTCGAAAGCATAAGCTGAGAAGAAGTCGCCCATAAACTGTTGTTAGTGGTTAAAGCATAAGCTCAGAAGAAGTCGAAAGCATAAGCTCAGAAGAAGTCGCCCATAAACTATTGTTAGTGGTTATCCTTGTCATGCATAGATACCGATAGTGCGCAAGCGTGCATTGATGGACTACATATATTCTTTATCATTAGTAGAGTTGCCCAAATGTACCTCAGTTTGCTTCACCCCATCAGGATCCTACAGACTGCAGAGTAATCTAAAATGTTAGTTAGCTAACCAAGGAAATACGTGCACCACAAAATGCTACTGTATGATGCAACTTAGGCCGCGCTTGGATTCACCGTAATCCACCCGGAAACGGCCGGAAATAATACGGACCTCCGGAGGTCCCGCTAATTTTCCGAAGGAATCCGCGCGTATCTGACGGAGGTAGAATTAAACACGGTTCCCAAGCGGGGCTTTACTACCTAACTAGTGGCAGTGCACGTGCAACGCACGTCTCATAATTTATTATAATATAAATATGTCTTTAATATGTATTTATTTCATTGAGCTATTTATCAAGCCTTAAATTTGTATCATGATAAAAATTGAGATTGGACCAAATATCTCCCATGAAGTAAATTACTTCTTTTAGTTACACGTGAAAGCACGTGCAACGCACGTGTAATCTTAGGATATAAATATCATCAATTGACAATGCTTTCTTGTTGTGGCTAGAGTAAGTTCAAAATTTTAAGCCTTTTTCTAGCAAAAATTCCCGTGCATTGCAACGGTTTTACAATAATTTAATATGTCCTCATAAATCTAGAAAACAATATGATGTGATTTCTAGCAATCAGACATATTGCATTTTACTTTGGTTTTGTTTTCTGCCATTTTAAATATTTTAGGTTTTGTTTCAGTTTTAGTTCCCTTGTTGCGGTGTACATTATTCCTATGAAAAAAGAAATTCAATGCACCACCTAATTTCCCATCCTCTTTTAGTTATCTAGAAGTACAAAATATCATGGATATCATTTAGAAAAAGTTGACAACCCATATTTAAAATCGTATTAAAATTAGGCTCTCACTTGAAAAATTTCCAAGTTCTATTGTAATATTATATCTACAACAACCAAATAATATCTCCTATACTAATTAGTCATCTAGAAAAATTTCCACAAATCCTTACTGGCCTGAGTATTCAGTGTACCTCTGCAATTCTTTTTTTTAACTGTCTCTGCAATTCTGGTCATTGTCACAAACAAAACAAAATGGAATAAAAATAAGCCATCATCTTCATCATCTACATATGTAATATATGCAGTCTCACTCACCAGTAAAGTGAACCCATTGCCTGGATGGGATCCATCTTAGTCGACATGCTTGGACACAAAACTGAAGCCATTCTCTACTTCTCTAGGCTTGGCAAAGTGTGTTTCACTTCTTTGGTGATCACATCCTCCAGCAATGAAACATGACACATGCCAAAATAAATCCACCTCGTTTGCCAAATTAACTCAGATGTGCATGGCATGACAGAAATAGTTCCCCATTTTATTCTGTTAGAACTGAACTTAAAACACGTTTAGAAACATAGAACGGATATAGATGGAGACACATAGCATGAAGGTGTACTGCACTACTCCAATTAGCTGCCGTGTATAAGCCGAAAAATAGAAAGGACAGCACTGATAACTGAGAATTTAGTTCCCTGTAGAAGAATCACAGTTCACAACCACAAGAATCATTAGGAGGAACATCATGCCATACCAAGTGCACACCCACGTTCAGAAAGAAAGTGCTCGCTTCAGTCGCACTGGCGAGAGTTAGACTGAGCTGCTGCTGCTCGTGCTCGCTCGTCGGAAGCTAGCTCAGGTGGGTGAAAAACTCCGACACAAACGGCAGCTTGGCCTCTCCGGAAAGACGCGGAGAGCAGCGTATTCTGGTCCCGGGCTAGCCGACGAGCAGGAAAACCTCCGAGATATTGGCCCGGGCGCCGTGTGCTTGTAGGGATTCTTGAGGAAATCGAAGACCTCCTGCAGCTAGAGTTTGGCCTGGTCAACGCCGGAGACGTCCCGGAAGCTGACCCCGTTCTTGGGCACCTCTGGACTTGCTCGCCGACAGAGGATTGGGTGCGGTGAGGAGGATGTTCACGAAGGGGTTCGCGGCAGGATTCTTCTCTTCCTGGAGTTGCATGGCCGGGTCCGGACTCTGGAGGAACGGGATGAGTGATGTAGCAGGCTAGCAGCGGCGGGCGAGCATGGCGGCAGCGTGGATTGGGGAAAAACGTGAGCGGCTTGCATAAGGGCTAAGGATCTTAGGCTTCAGATTAGAATTCCATTAACGTGACCAGCATGTCCGCCTCTCTTGACTCTCACGGCAGGACATGAGCAGATTCAGGGCCACGCACCCTGAGGGCCACGACGAAGTCGTGCGGGCGGAGCACGGCGGGAGCACGCCAAGACGCGGTGCGGCGACGGGCGGGAACCCGGGCTCTCCTGCCTGGCCGGCCGCGTGCTTGCCCGTGCCCTCGGCCGCTCGCTTTCCCGGCCTCGACCGGCACAGCTCGTTCCGACGCCGCCCTGGTCGAGGAGCGCGTGTCAGTTTCTTTTTAGCGGTGGTAATCTCGTAAATATCACGAAACCAAAAAGTTTGGAGTAATCTAGGACGTTGATCAAATTGAGTGGTTTAGATTTAATGTATCAACGCAGCACAACACATGTTTGCTCTTTTAATAGTAGTATAGAAAAATCATGTATCTATGTCTACTACAGTTAGGATGACTCCAACGGGCCGACGCATCGAGTCCGCGTTGGTCCGATCCTGTCCGCGAGGGACAAAAAGACGGGCCAACAGGCGACGCAAACGGACCGCGCGTCGCTTTTTGGTCCGCCGCGCGTCCGCCCCGATGCATCCCTGGCCCAAATTTGGGCAACCGATGCATCGGGGCGGACGCGCGGCGGAGAGAAAACGCGTCCGTGCGCCCACGTGTCGTGTCCGCCCCATCCCCACATGGCAGCCACCCCGCGCCGGTCAGCCTCCCCTGGCCCAGTCCTTTTTAATGCCAGCGATAGGGGCGGGCAGCCCCCACCCACCCCTCTTCACTCCCCACGCCGCTCCCTCTTCGGCGACCAAACCCCCAGCCCAAACCCTAGCCCTCCCGCCTTCGCCGGAATGCCGCTCCGGTGGCCTGGATTCGGAAAGGGGAAGAACGACCACGAGGCGGGGTCCTCGGGTAGTTCTTCCCGCCGCCGCCGCCGGATGTGCACGCCCACCCCGACGCCATCCCCTACCCCTTCCCCTGAGCGTGCGCCGACGCCGCTCCCACTGTCTTCCAGCTCGCGCCGCCGGGCGCGTCGCTGCGGGAGCGGGTATATGTCAGGCGCGAAGATTGCGAGTGGTACTGGAACCACGCGACTCGTTGCTGTGGCCAGATGTCAAGCTCCCCGAGCACTAGCATCTAAACCCGCAGCGCATCCCCGTGCCCCCGATGCCGACGAGCTTGCGGGCACAGGATGAGGAGATCCAGCGCCGCCGCCTCCCCCGCGAACTTCGCAACGACCCCGCCTTCGCGGCCACGTCCCCCAACTGGACGGAGTGGTTCCGCAACGAGCACAGCCTGCGGCGGCAGGCCATGTACACGAGGGCGCCGACGCCGCCATCTGGGCGATGGTCTCCGCCACCGCACACACGGTGCCGCGACGCGCGGCCAGTGCCACGCGCTTCGACGGCGGCCATGCGGATAGGGTCTCGCCACCGCCCCCGCAGCACGTGAAGATGGAGCTCACCGAGGAGGAGGAGTGGGAGGCCGTGAAGGAGGCCTCCCGCAGGCAGATGGCCGAGGACGAGGCCAGTCGCTGGGCCATGGTCCTCGCCGACGTCGCCCAGGAGCAGGCCGCGGCGGCGGAGGCGCAGCAGGCGGCTGTCCTGGAGCCCCAGAAACCGTGGTACGAGGACATGGAGGTGGACCTGACACCTCCGCCACCGCTGCCAGAGGGCCTGGTCCCGCAGCGCTGGGTCTTCAACGGCGGCGCCTAGGAGGTCGAGCGCGCGCCGCCCGTCGCAGAGGAGGCGCTGGAGCAGCCGGGCACGCCGCCGGCCGACGTCCCACAGCGAGGAGGACTACCGGCGCACCTGTGGAAGGAGCCGGAGTACATCATCCTCGACGGGGATGACGATGACAAGAAGAAGAAGTAGAAGCCCACGAAGGGCAAAATATTTAGGCTTTTTTAAAATAAATTTTTTGAAAAAATATTATGTAAACAAGCCGTTTGTGGCCCACCTCCCCTATATATGAATGAAAAAGGCCCATATAGGGCCTGGTTAGTTGGAAAAAAATGCAGGGCGGACTCGATGGGTCGTTCCGTTGGGCGCACTGGCACCAGGGGCGGACTGGGCCTGTCCTTTTGCCGACGCAAACGGACCAAACACGGACCAAACGCGCGTCCGTTTGCGTCGGCCCGTTGGAGTCATCCTTAGGATCACTATGGCCAAAGTGCCAATCGTGAGCTACAACAGGGTGTGTGTTTACATTTCAACTCCAGTGTACAACAGGGCTCAGATAGTTTCATCAGAATCCGACACACCCAAAATTTGTATCTTTGATCACATCAATTCATGTTTCTACCGGATACATTCATCACCAAAATCATTCGATACTGAATTCCGGAGAACAATCCTCGAAATCCACTACTGAATGTGATCTCCATTCCTCTGTTATTCCACATGGGATCAGCGTGGTGGTCAGCCCGCATCATCAGTTCGCCGCCGCGTCGATCCCGGCACGGCGGGCATCAGGCCTCGTGACCTCACGCCGCTGCCCCTCCCGAAGACTCCGGTCTGCGTCACCCAGCCCTCGATCATTTCCTGCGCCGCGCGCCCGTTGTCCGCCGGCACGAGGTGGCCGGCGCCGTAAACCACCACGTGCGTTAGCTTCCCTGACCGCTGCACATACCCAGCAAGCTCTAGTCCTCGCCTTCCCGGAGACCCGCCACACGGCGCGCTCGGCGTCCTGAAAAGCGCTCAGGCCGCCCCAGCTGAGGTCCTTCCTCTACGCCTCCTGCGACACGACGCCGTCCCGTAGGTCCCGGATGCCCTGGTACAGCAGCACCCGCGTCTGCCGGAGCAGCGCCTCCACGTCCGGCTTGACGCTCTTCATCACGTCCTCGTGCATCGCCGCCCCCACGGTGTCGCTGCACTCCTCCCACACCACGTCCTGGCGCGTGCCCAGCGCCGCCTTGACCTCCGCCCTGTTGACGAACCTCCCGACGGCGTCCGTCGCGTACGGCCGATGCTTGGCGTAGTCGTAGAGCGTGGAGAGCCCGGTGGCGTTCTGCAGCCAAGAGAGCACCTTCCCGCGCGCGTCCGACGCCTCCCGCCACCGTGCCGCCTCCGTGAGCACCACCGCCTCCGCCTGCAGCGCCTCCAGCTCCCGCTTCTGCCGGACGTTGACGAGGCCCGTGAAGTAGGCCGAGTCGGCGTGCGTGGCCACCTGCGCGACGGGGTGCGTGAGCCCGTTCCGATGGCGACGCCGCGGAGGTTGATCCTCCGACTTACCGGCAGCGTCGGGTTCACCTGTAAAATCTTTGCCCCCGCGGCTGGCACGTACTTGCCGGCGTAGCTCTCGCCGGAGAGGAAGAACGGGCGCGCGCGGAAGGACGGCGTGCTGGCGTCGAGGAACGACAGGAGCGCGGCAACGAGGTGTGCGGCGACGACGGACTGGTTGCGCGGGATGTCGGAGACGGAGGGCGCGGCGCTGAAGCCGGTGCCGAGCGGGCTATCGACGAAGAGCTGCCCGAAGCGGCGGTTCCAGGCGAAGGGGTTGCGGGCGAGGCCGAGGGAGGCGTTGTCAATGACGAGGTAGGGGCCGAGCTCGAAGAGGTCGCCGATGAGGCCCGAGCAGCCTGGCCCGCCCTGCAGCCGAGGAGCAGCGGCGTGGCGGTGGGTGGCGTGATGGGGGTTGTTGCCTCGTAGAAGGCGTAGTAGAGGGAGGCGTTGGTGGCCGGGTCGATGGGCAGGTAGCCGGAGCTTGTTGGGGGAGCTTCCTTGGGGAACACCGCGGAGGATGCGAGCGAGAGCGAGGCGGTGGTCGTCGCGAGGAGGACGGCGAGGAGGAGTGGTAGCGGCGGCGGCGGAGCCATCGGATTAGGATGATGCGCCGGCGTGCTTGACGGTGAGTGTTGTGGAGCACCACCAAGCACCGATGAGTGGATACTGGTGGTTGGTGAAGTGTCAGTGTAGCATCGTCGTCTCTGGCGTCGGCGTAGGTGCGAAATTTCACGACGGATCGATCGGTGAGCTTTCACTAGTGGAAACAGGACCTTTGGTGGAGAGGGGTTTTGGGCTCTAGTCCGGGCGTGGTTCGAACCCGGAGTAGAGGAGGGAACTAGTACCGGGCCGGCGACTCTGACGCTGCGCGGTCCGGTCCCGGGTCGTAGGGCACCTCTAGTTCCGGGCCGTGATACCACTCGGGACCGAGGCAGTCAGCGGCAGGGTGGAGACTGGAGGGTGGGCCTTTTGTCCCGGTCCGTGGTACAACCCGGGACTAGAGGTCCCGCTATATCATCTCCCACCCCGGGCCGGCCACCATTTTTGAACTCTCAAGCTCATCTCCATTGTTTTCTCTCTCAAGATCAAGTGTAGCTCCATTTTTTTTCCAAGATTTGTCAAGATAGACGGCACCCATCTCCAAGGGTTAGCAACACTTGATCCTTTCACCCGGCGGCCATTTTTTGCCATTTCCATACAAGTTTAGCTCATTTCATTTTTGTAGTGCTACCTAGGTGTTTGATGAAATGCCTAAGCTAGGTAGTTCATATTTTTTATATTTTTTGATCAAATTAATTTATGATTTGTGGATTTTAGTGTCGTCTCGGTCCTCACCGCCGTCGATAGCCCCGCCGTCCCGTGACCGGCACCACCTCGGTGAGCCTCTTTTTTATCTTTTGTTTTAAAAATTACTTGTATGATTTGAATGCATAATTATTTTTCTTGTATAATTTTCTTATGTTTTATATGTGTAGTGTCATGGTTTTGATATCCGTCCCATCGGCCCTCGTCCGGTCTATGATTCGGATGTGGTATATTTTTATCACTATTTATTTTGTTTCGTGTTTATAACAATCATGCCGACCAAATTGACATAGATATATTTTTATTTAGGAGGTAGTTGAACCGGAAATTCCAGCCGACCCTATTGTCGAGTTTTTTAAAAAGAAAACAATGATTTGAAAGCAAAATTGAAGATAAGTGAAGATCTTCGTCTCCAATGCCTAGAAAGAAGATGGAATTGGACTTGAAGATTGCCGACATCGTTGATGCTCACGGGGTCGAGCTTACCGACGTCGTCGCTGACGAGATGAAGATGGATGCAATGCGCTTAGATTAAAAGTTTGAAAATTATGTCATTAGTCAAGAGGCTTGGTATCATTATGCTGTTGGTTCAATAGTTACCTTAGTTGCGATTCTGATCGCATTTGTTGTTGGATTTAAATTCTTTAGATAGTTGTATTCTAGCTAGTTTCAATTAATTTATGTTTTATGAGAACTATGTATTACATTTGGTCACTACTCTACTTTGGTTTTAATGTGATGAACTTGTATTAATGAATATGGTGTTTCCTATTATGTTGGTTTATCGTAATGGGTTTTAGCGGTGATTTGCAGATGAGTCATCCATGGATGTACGCTGACCGACGCTCTAAAGAGTACATGGATGGCGTGCAATCTTTTCTCAATGTGGCTAAGGATAACAAGGGGCCGAATGGTTTTATGTGTTGTCCATGCAGTAAATGTCGGAATGAGAAGGATTACTCTAACACAGACAGAATTCACCTCCACCTGATAACTTCTGGTTTCATGCCCGGCTATAATTGTTGGACCAAGCACGGAGAAAAAGGGGTTATGATGGAAGACAACGAAGAAGAGAACGATGACAACTACATGTACCCTGAATACGTTGGTAACCCAACAGGGGAAGCTGATGATAAGAGGTACAGATGATCCCATCATACATGATGATTTACGTGGGGTCATCGTTGATGCACATACCCTAGCAGAAACTACACTTGAGAAGTTGAAGTTGGAGCGCATGTTAGAGGATCACAAAACAAAGTTGTACCCAACTTGCGAAGATGGCAACACAAAGCTCGGTACCACACTGGAATTATTGCAATGGAAGGCAGCGAATGGTTTATCTGACAAGGGATTTGGGAGTTTACTGAAAATAGTGAAGGACAATGCCGGCTGGTAACGAATTGCCCGAGAGTGCGTATGAAGCAAAGAAGATTATCTGCTCTCTAGGATTAGATGTGCAGAAGATACATGCATGCATTAATGACTGCATCCTCTACCGCGGTGAGAAGTATGAGAATTTGAATGAATGCCCGGTATGCGGTGCATTGCGGTATAAGATCAGAGCAGATGACCCTGGTGATGTTGAGGACTAGCCCGCCAGGAAGAAGGTTCCTGCCAAGGTGATGTGGTACGCTCCTATAATACCACGGTTGAAACGTTTGTTCAGAAACAAAGAGCATGCCAAGTTGTTGCGATGGCACGAAGAAGACCGCAAGAGCGACGAGATGTTGAGACACCCGGCTGATGGGTCGCAGTGGAGAAAAATCGATACAGAGTACAAGGAATTTGCACGTGACGCAAGGAACTTAAGGTTTGGTCTTAGCACGGATGGCTTTAATCCTTTTGGGGAGCAGAGCAGCAGTCATAGCACCTGGCCTGTGACTCTATGTATCTATAACCTTCCTCCTTGGTTGTGCATGAAGCGAAGTTCATTATGATGCCAGTGCTCATCCAAGGCCCGAAGCAACCCGGTAACAACATTGATGTGTACCTGAGGCCATTAGTTGATGAACTTTTACAGTTGTGGCGTGATGAAGGGGTACCTGTGTGGGATGAGTACAAACAAGCGGAATTTAACCTACGAGGGTTGTTGTTTGTAACCATCAATGATTGGCCTGCTCTTAGTAACATTTCAGGACAGTCAAACAAGGGATACAATGCATGCACGCACTGTTTAGATAACACTGAAAGTATATATGTAGGTAACAAGAATGTGTACCCGGGTCATCGTCGATTTCTTACAACTCAGCATCCCCTAAGAAAGAAAGGCAAGCAGCATTTCAAAGGTGAGGCAGATCACCGGCCGAAGCCACCCCTCCAAAGTGGTGAAGATATATATGATGCGGTCAAGGATTTAGATGTAATCTTTGGAAAGGGTCCTGGCGGACAGTCTGTTCCGAAGGACGCTAACAACCACGTTCCCCTGTGGAAGAAGAAGTCTATATTTTGGGAACTACCCTATTGGAAAATCCTAAAGGTCCGCTCTGCAATCGACGTGATGCACGTGACGAAAATGTTTGCGTGAACCTGCTAGGCTTCTTGGGCGTGTATGGGAAGGCAAAAGATACTCCGGAAGCACGAGAGGACCAGCAACTATTGAAAGACCCAAAGAACCTGCATCCAATGAGGACGGATAAAGGACGTCTACGTCCTGCTAGCTACGTTCTTACCAAAGAAGAGAAGGAGATATTTTTTGAAGTCCTGAGCAGTATGAAGGTCCCGTCTGGCTTCTCGTCGAATATAAAGGGAATAATAAATATGGCAGAGAAAAAGTTCCAGAACCTAAAGTCTCATGACTGCCACGTGCTGATGACTCAATTGCTTCCGGTTGCATTGCGGGGGCTTCTACCGGAAAATGTTCGACTATCCATTGTTCAGCTATGTGCGTTCCTCAATGCAATTTCGCAGAAGTCAATCAGCCCAACCACTCTATTAAGGTTACAGAAGGATGTGGCTCAATGTCTCGTTAGTTTTGAGTTGGTGTTCCCACCATCCTTCTTCACTATTATGACACATCTCCTAGTACACCTGGTCGACGAGATTCACATTCTGGGTCCTGTATTTCTACACAATATGTTCCCCTTTGAGAGGTTCATGGGAGTGTTGAAGAAGTATGTTCATAACCGTGCTAGGCCAGAAGGAAGCATCTCCAAAGGGTATGGAACAAGGAGGTCATTGAGTTTTGTGTGACTTTATTCCCGGCATTAAGTCGATTGGTCTTCCTGAATCGCGACATGAGGGGAGACTAAGTGGAAAGGCACTCTAGGAAAGAAATCATACATATGCAGGGACG
This sequence comes from Poa pratensis, assembly GCA_947311845.1. Taxonomy (NCBI): domain Eukaryota; kingdom Viridiplantae; phylum Streptophyta; class Magnoliopsida; order Poales; family Poaceae; genus Poa; species Poa pratensis. Next base: position 38,880,726 of record CAMZMU010000035.1, read on the forward strand.
GGTATTCTTTCACAAAAGCACACTACACAGTTCTGCATAATTCCACTTTGGTGGCTCCGTATATCCAGATGCACAAGGATATTGTACGCTCTAACAACCCGGGGATGGATGACTCCGCCATTGCAAAGGAACACATGGAGAATTTTGGCGGTTGGTTGGAAACGCATCTGAACAACAACAACACAGTCTCAGATGAGCTGTCTTGTTGTCTAAGGGGCCATCTTCGACTATTTGGACTTTCCAAGGGTATGAGATAAACGGGAATACATTTTACACGAACGCCCAAGATAAAAAGAGCACCAACCAAAATAGTGGTGTCCGCTTTGATGATAAGAGCACGAACGCAATGGGCGAAATGAGCCACGGTCACATATTATGGTTGCATAGAGCAGATATGGGAACTTGACTATGGACCTTCTTTGAAGGTCCCTTTGTTCTGGTGCAAATGGTTCAACCTGAGGCGGCGGGGTAAAGGAAGACCCATTGTACGGAATGACTACAGTGGATCTCACGAATGTTGCGTACGACAACGAACCATTCGTTCTAGCCAAGGATGTGGCTCAGGTTTTCTATGTGAAGGACATGTCTACCAAGCCAAAAAAAAAGAAAAGATAAGGAAGTGAATACATCAGCCGATGAGCCAAAGCGCCACATAGTTCTTTCAGGGAAAAGAACCATCGTGGGAGTGGAGGACAAGACAGACATGTCAGAAGATTACGACAAGTTTCATGAAATTCCGCCCTTCAAAGTGACCACTGACCCAAGCCTCAAGTTATATGCAGACCCTTGTCCATGGTTACGGAGCGATCAGAAGAAAGGGTCTCACAAAAAGAAAAAGCGAAGACTAAATAGGGATGTTGTTCATGATGTGTAATAATTTATTAAACTTTTATATAATTTTGTTCTATGGAGCATCAAACATGTCAATGAAATCAAGCGTATGGCGGTGGCGGAATGTAGTACTTAATTTATAGTATACTTTTTATAAATTTTTGTAGCATCAAACTTTGTGATGAAATGATCCACTGCGCATGTAGTACTTGATTTATAATTTTTGAATTGATTTTAAATTAAGCGTATGTAGTACTTAATTTAAAACCAAGCGCATGTGGTACTTCATTTTAAACCAAAACAGAAAACGGGAAAAGAAAACAATTTAGTTATTTGGACGATTAAATCAAAAGATATAAATAGTATGAAAGCAGAAAAATTAGAAAATTGACCTCTAGTAATGGGCCGTGTGACCACCCGGTACTACAGGTCCACTGGGCTTGGCGCTCAAATTTTCGCGGCCCTGAGGGACCTCTAGTACCGGGTGGAGCCACGGCCCGGTACTAGAGGCCTTTTTTGGCGCTAATTTGAGTGGCTCGTGCCGAAAATTTGCCCAAGTCCAGCAAATCGACGCTCCGCCTCCGGGCTCCAGATGACGCCGCCCCCTACGCCGCCAGGCTGTCGGAATTCGTCCCGCGCCACGCCGCCCGGCGTCGCCGTGCCGACGTCGCCTCCCTCTCCTTCTCCGACCGTCCCCATCCTGCCCTGGCTCCGGCGGACGTTGCCGTCCTGCTCCTGCCCCGAGCAAGATCGTCTCCGAGCAAGATCGTCGTCCCCGAGCAAGCAAGCTCGTCCCCGACCCAAGGTGAGCTCGTCCCCCGACCAGTTACCCCTCTCCCTTCCTCAGATCTAGCGCGCGGCGGCTGTAGCGGCGGCGGCGGACCCTAACCACGGGGCCGGCGCGGAGTTGGCAATGCAATGTAAAAGAACACATTTTTTAGGGCCTAAGGACCGATTTCATTAAACTTAGGGGGAGGCCATTAGGGCCATTACATTTTGGGGGAGGCCATTAGGGCCATTACATATAGGGGAGGCCATAAGGGCCATTACATTTTGGGCAGGGAGGGGCCGTCGTCGCCGGTGCCGCCTAGTCGTCGAGGATGACGAGGACCGGCTTGGTCCAGAGGTGCTCAGGCACTTCCTGTTCCTACGGTGCCTGGTCCTCTGGTGGCGGCGCCTGCTTCTGCAGTGGCTGGCCCTCCGGCGGCGGTGGCGGTGGCTGCTCCTGCCACTGTGCCAACGCCGCCTCTCCTGTTCCTGGGGCCGATCCGGCGACCAGCTCCCGCCGGTAAACACCCAGGACTGGCCAACGAGGCCGGGAGGCAGAGGAGGTGGTGGCGGAATGCCCTGCCGCGCCTGCTCCTGCCGGTCCTGCTCCAGCTCGCGCTCCAGGGTGTAGTACAACGGCTCGACCTCGTCCGGGTCGACGTACCGTGGCGGTGGAGGCGGCGGCATCCACATCCCTGTGGGCGGTGGCGGTGGCGGCGGCGGCATCAGGGCCGTGTCATCCTGGACCTGGGCCAGCACAGCCTCCCACCGCCTGATCTCGTCCTCGACGAGGCTGCGGTTGGAGGCCTCGTAGGCGGCCTGCAGGTCTGGGTCGTCGTCGTCCTCGGCGACCTCCTCCTCGAACCACAGCGCGTCGGGCAGCGCTGGGTAAGCGGATTGGGTGGCGCGGGCCACCGGGGTGAAGTAGGAGCGGTGGCACTCCTCGTGCTCCTCCTTGAGCCACTGCTCCCAGTGCGGGGAGTCCGTCGCGTAGGCGGGGTCGTTGCGGAGCTCCGGCGGGAGGAGGCGGCGTCGGCGCGCGATCTCCCTGTCCATTTGCCTCCAGGGAGCGGGAACCGCCGGCACCGGAATCCGCTGCGGGTTCAGGTGCCAGCCCTCAGGGACGTGGACGTCGGGACACTCCAGCGTGGTGGCGTTGTCCCCGTGCCACTGGCACTCCGGCTCTGGCACGTAGCGCCGGCGCCGGATCTTGCTCCCTCCGACGGTGGTGGTGCGAGGTGGCGCGGCGGGTGCGGCCGGGGCGGCACGCAGCGGTGGCGCCATCCTGTGCCCGCCCTGCGGTGGAAGGCCAATGCAGGCCGGCGGCGGAGGAGGAGGAGGGGCGCGCCCCTGGCCACGGTGACAGCCGGAGGACTCGCCGGCCTCATACTTCGGGGACTGGAGAACCACCGCGACATGGCTGACGGTTCTGTGAGGGGCGCGGGAGTGGAGTGGATCGAGTGTCGCTGTCCGTCCCCTTTTTAAAGACCATGGACGGGGAACCGTCGGGTGGGCCCCTAGAACCGTCGCGGGGAGGGATCCGTCGGGTGGGCCAGCGCCACGCTGGAACCGTCCCGGGTCACTGGCAAGTGGGCCAGGAGCATTGACTGCGGGTGGGCGGGGGCCGTTGGTGGTCAGCATTGACCACGGCGGTGAAGGCGAGGCGGCCGGGTGGGAACACGAGGCGGGGATGTGAAGACGAGGCGGGCGGGAACACGAGGCAGGGCGGCGGGTCAGACCTGGCCGCTGGCAGGTGGGCCAGCATTGACCACGCGTGGCCAGTGGGCGGTCACACGTGGCGGTGGGGCGGGTGGGCGCTGGCAGGTGGGCCAGCATTAACCACGCCGGCCACCTTTGACCCGGTTCTGGCCCAAATTTGGGCTGGTCTGGGATTGGGACAGTCCATGTGATGGCCCTTGAAGAGGTTGATCTACGACGCCGGAAAACACTTTTCTTGATCTCCGGTGCGTAGTTACCTGCGTCAAAAGTAAATGGGTTAGGTTGAGACTCCAAGTGCAGAGTGTGTAGTAGTGGAAGACGTGTTTTCCCCACGAGGGTGACTCGAGGGTTTAATATCGAACTCTCGGGGAATCAGTAGTGAAGATATATCTTCTTATCCTTCTTTTGGTTACCTACAAAACAAAGTTAAATGTTTTGGTCCTCAACCTCACCTGTGGTTGTCAAGCACAAGGTGTAAGAATGATATCAAGATAGTTATGCAATGCAAACAGGAAATAAATATGCAATGGTGGTGGATGCAATGGTAAATGATATTTTTGGGTTTTTTAATGATGTATGCAAGATGAAAAGTATTTTTGTATTTTCGGATTTAATGATGGCTGAAAATGGAAAAGTGGTATATGGTGTTGGAAAGGTGTTTCTTATGATTAAAAATGGACCGGGGTTCATGGTTTCACAAATGCACTCTCTCTTTATAAAGTGGCAGACAATGGAACACACACAGAGTTAACATATGAGATTGCAACACAAAGTTTGATAACAAGTTACTTAGATATATGGGCATCACGTCCTAACATAGAGACCTTTTGGTTATTAGTCTCTCTTATACTCCACCAAGATGCGAACCAAATCATAACACCTCAGTAATTAAGATGACTCAGAGTATAGCAATAAGTTTCATGACATGAAGTGAAAATAAGAACATGCTGGATCTAGTCACAGGAAGAAGCTTGGTCACCCTCAACCCTTGCAGCATGGTATTTTGTTTATCCCTAGTGAGGTAACAAAGTAAGGTAAACACCCAAGTGGATCGCGATATTAAGTTGTCAGCTTACCGCACTCACCACTCCCCGTTACTCCAACTAATGCACACGTTCCCCCACACACGCTCTCATAAACATGCTTGATCATAACAAGTAGACAAGAACGGGGTACATAATATGCATCTATACTCATAACTGAAACAAACATTGCAATCTCAAACATATATTAACTCATAGAAAGATCCACCACATAGGTATTACAAATATGACCGTAATCATGTTCAGCAGCTCATACGGTACTAATTAGTGAAGCTCAAGAGAGGAGAGATACATAAGTTACTTCCACAAACCCATAGTCCAGAGGTGGACTACTCCCTCTTCATCATGGAGACGGTGGAGAAGTCGATGGAGAAGATGGAGACCACCGGCAGCGCCCCGCCGGAGTTTTCCCCCTCCAATCTGCAGCTCCTGATCTCCGTTTCGGTGTTTCTGTGTTTGTGCGGCGCTCCTTCGCGAAACGCCAGGGGACCTTTTTTATAGGCGTTTTTAGGTCAAGACGGAGTCGGTGGACGAAAGATCGACGGCAGCGGAGCCACGAGGCCCAAAGAGTGGGCCCCACGCGGCCACAGTACCTGGCCGCGTGGGCCACCCCTTTTGCCTTGGCTCCGTTTGCTTGATTCCTTCGCTCCTACGTCTTCTTCCTTCCAAAATACGACCTGTATTTTTCCATAATTTTTGACGACGTTTGGGTCCCTGAAACATAAAAGGAAAGAAATAGGGTTTTCTGCCTGCGCAGGGTTAATTCCATAAAAATAGGAAACAATTGATTTATTTCCTAAAATCATTAAATAACAGTAATATAACCCTTATATGATGCAAATATGATTGGAATATGTGTGATATAGTGCAAAGTTCATGTATGCATTTTACATGCATCAACATCCCCAAGCTTAACCAATACTCGTCCTCGAGTATGAAGGTGATAAAACTAACATGGGCTTTGCAATATAGCACTAACAATGGATATCAAAGATGATTGCTACTGCTACATAGAGTCAAATGATTCATTCTTCAAAGGAGTAGCAATATGCAAAATAGTTTATGAAGTGATATCAAGTATTCAATGCAAGGATGTTCAATGATAGTTCACAAAGTGTAACATAACAGATAGTATATGGACATTCTTACTTTTGCATACATGTGGTCCATAGAGTGATGATGAAAATCTGAATATGTTTGGTGGACACTTTGGAAAGATGAATAAGTGAGTAGAGGTAAAGCATGCATAAGTTTCATCTAACCTCCAAACTCTCCTACTTAAGTTAATGATTGCAATGTGGTAATACTTGGTGTCAAGCTCTCATTCCCCTATCATAGCATCTTGAATGATTATAGTTTAATGTGAGAGCAAATATGAGTAGTGTGCTTGACAAAGTAAAGGTTGGATGTCTCATGCCCCTTGAATACAAGTACCTACACCATGAGTTACTCAACTTGGGAAAAGCAAGTTCAAGTTATCTATCATTGTAAGTAATAATAGTATCATCAAGAGCGTCAACTGGGGTACCTCTTGTCCCAGGATATGGAACAAGCCCATATCAAAATGACAAGACAAACAAACAAGATGAAAACCTCAACACCCTTTTTATTTACCATTGGAATAGCTTTTTATTGTAAGGTGTGTCATAGATAATTCACCATAGCATGTAAGTAAATTTCCACCATGAATAATGCATGGCTTAGATTAGCGGCCCAGGCGTCTCTCTAACCATTTATACAAACTCATTCAAACTAAATCTTTTCCCCTTATTTCACCATGATAGGCATCCATAGACAAAAGCACATGATATCAACTAAATGGAGCATGTTGAAAGCTTTGCATGTGACAGCACATATGGGCTAACTCCCAACCTCGGACATTTATCAAGCCACTAGCATCATAATCTTAATCACAATGGGTCATGTTTTATTTATAGCAATGATAGTAAAAATGTGCATCAAGTTCATGAGAGCTATATAACCAACTTTTCCCATGGCAATCAATAACATAATCATTTTCATTCAGAGGTATAGATAACACAAATATCATGATGAACATACTCGGAATAGCATATAGCTAGTAGGTAGATATGGTGGACTCACTGGAATAACTTTGGTTGAAGGTGTTGGAAACAAGTTTTGACTTGTTGGAATGTTTGGGCTAGCAAAAGGGAGAAAGTTGACCATCTAGATGCATGCATGAGTGTCCATAGAACTAACTAATCCATGTTAAACCAAGTAAAATAACAATCAGCACCAAAACATGAATAAGTTATAGCTCTTCAAAAAGGATTTGCAAACTATTACTCATAAACAAGCTCATGAATCATGCAACTATATGTATCATTAAAAATCAACTCAAACATCCCTTTTCCCAATCTTATAAAAGCATCCAACATATTTCAACCCATATTTCCAGTAGCTCTCCCATATATAAATGATAGTGTGGTGGTCTCTCAAAACAAATCAAACCAAAACAAAACAAAAGACGCTCCAAGTTTATGCGATAAAGTGTTTCGATCGAAAAACAGAAGTTGGACGTGCGCAAACCGAGAGTGTGTAGGTCCAGCGGGGTTGTCTTCACATCCCCAAGCTTATGGTCTTCACCATCCTTGGATAACTCTTGGTGCATCTCCTCCAATCCCTGTGAAAAAACTTCAAAACACCGTTTCTCCCATTTCTTTTCTGTGGGGTGCATTAATAGTGATAAACAAATAGTTTCTTGCTGCATATAATCCTTGAACAAAAATTCATATGAGATGTCCAGAAAGTGTATAATGTTGTATGCCTACTCATAAACTCAATTGGATCAAAAAGATTCAACTTAAAAGCTCAAAGCATGCATCAAACAAAATGGGACAGAATCTGTCCAGAAAAACAGCAGCAGCAAAACGTATTTTTCTACCCTACCAAACTTTCTCGAAAAATTCCGAAAAATTCATGCATACAGAGGATGAAAAGTTGCAACTACAGTTCAAATATGAGCTCATTCGGAGTTACAGAATAAGAATTAAAAATCATACCGTGCACTGATTCGTGCAGGAATAAAATCTCCGAACGCTATAAGCAACTTTTTCAAACCAAAAAGGGTAAAACTTGGCACTTTATTGAAAATTCCAGAACCTAAACTAGACACAAAGTCTCTTGTTACAGCAAGAGGACACAAAGAAAATCACACAAAAAATAACCGGGTTGCCTCCCGCAAAGCGCTTTCTTTATAGCCATATAGCTAGGCTTCTTACTTGTTGTTTATTGTGGACGAAGCTCATGAGGGAGCTTGAACTTTGGTGGTTCCCTCTTCCTTGGGAAGTGTTCCATGCACTTCTTGTGTGGGAACTGAAACTTCACATTCCCTTCCTTTGAATCAATGATGGCACCTGTGGTACGAAGAAAAGGTCTTCCAAGAATAATAGGACTAGAGGTTTTATTCCCCATATCCATGATTAGAAAATCCACAGGCACAAAAGTCATATGTAACTCCACCATAACATCACTTACTTTTCCTAAAGCATGTTTAATAGAGTCATCAGCAAGTGCAAGTTCAATGGAGCATTTTTCAAGATTTTTCAATTCAAGCACTTCATATAGTTCTTTAGATAAAACAGAGACACTAGATCCTAGATCAAGTATAGCATGGTGTGTCTCTTTTCCAATAGTTACTAGTACCTTAGGAATCCACATATCCCCAAGCTTAGGTGGTATCATAGCCTCTTGGTTGTACCTAGCAATCTTTTCTTTCAAGACATGATTAGCAATATAAGAACCAAAGCCAGCTTGATTAGTGTTGATGGAAGGATCACTTGCAAGTTTTTGTAAGATAGATATTAATTCATGCAAGCTACAATTTTCTAAGTCAAGCAAAGGATCCTTGACTTCACTAAGCATTTTAACTTCCTCAACTTCTACCTCTTTCATTACCCCAATAGATTCTTTAGCAATTCTCTCTTGCTCATGAATGTGTTCCCAAGACTTATTGATAACCTCTTGGCAATATTTAATTGTTTCCTCATGTTTTTGGGCTGTAATGATGCTCTTTAATGATGAGACTTCCTTAGTAAGCTGATCTACCCTTTCAAACAAGGAGTCTTGTTTTTCAAACTTAGAGATAAATTCCTTATTAAGCTCCTTTTGAGTAGATATAAAAGATCTAATGGTGTTTTCCAAGTCACTAGAAACATTACCACTAGAAGCATATTTATTTGGCACATATGGGGGTTTATTGTAGGAGTTATAATTGTTGTTACCATACCCATTATTACCATAGTTCCTAATGAAGTTGACATCAATATTTTCAGAATTGTTACCAACTAGTTCTTGCAAAGGAACATTTTCAACACTAGGTTTATTAAGCAAAGCAAGAATAGTATCCATTTTAGATGACAAATCATTAGTTTCCTCAATAGAATTCACTTTCTTAGATGGGTTGGGTGCCCTATCAGTATGCCATTGACTATAGTTTTGCAAAATGCTTTCCAATATGTTTTTAGCTTCTACTATAGTCTTACTCATAAAAGCACCTCCAGCAGCAGAATCAAGTATATTTCTAGACATGTAGTTTAACCCATTGTAGAAAGAGTGTAATATGGTCCATTCATTAACTCCATGTGAGGGACAAGTTCTAAGCATAAGTTTTATCCTATCCCAAGCCATAGCAACATGTTCATTTTCATTTTGCCTAAAAGAAAGAATGTTGTTTCTATTTTGCAAAATTTTAACAGGGGGATAATATTTCTTAATGAAAGCTTCTTTTAGATCATCCCAAGTTTTAATACTACAATAGGAATGCAACCACTCTTTAGCTTTTCCTCTAAGTGAAAAGGAAATAACTTCAGTTTTAGGATATCACTTTCCACATTTTTAAACTTTTGCATGTCACATATTTCAACAAAGTCATGAAGATGCATAGAGGCATCCTCCATAGCACTACCACCAAATTGTTCCCTAGTTATCAAGTTCAACAAACTAGGACTTACTTCATAACTCTCAGCATTTATCTTAGGTGTGGCAATAGCTCTAGTGATAAATTGATCATTAGGAGTGTTTGTGTAGTCACACAACTTAGTTCTTTCTCCCATTTTAGCAAGTTTTTTTGTATTTTTTATTTTTTATGCAAAACTGAAAATAAATATGCAAGCGGAATATGATATGCAATGACACTAACAAAACAAATAAATTGCTTTGTAAGTAAAGATGGATAAGATGGTGCTCACGTAGGTGCAACCTCCCCAAGCTTAGGTGTTAGCACAAGTTGGTGAAGTTGACTTCGTTGTGAGATGAATGCGATGATGCACACCCTTGGATAAATCTCTCAGCTATGATTCCCCGGCAACGGCGCCAGAAAACAGTCTTGATGGCCCTTGAAGAGGTTGATCTACGACGCCAGAAAACACTTTGCTTGATCTCCGGTGCGTAGTTACCTGCGTCAAAAGTAAATGGGTTAGGTTGAGACTCCAAGTGCAGAGTGTGTAGTAGTGGAAGACGTGTTTTCCCCACGAGGGTGACTCGAGGGTTTAATATCGAACTCTCGGGGAATCAGTAGTGAAGATATATCTTCTTATCCTTCTTTTGGTTACCTACAAAACAAAGTTAAATGTTTTGGTCCTCAACCTCACCTGTGGTTGTCAAGCACAAGGTGTAAGAATGATATCAAGATAGTTATGCAATGCAAACAGGAAATAAATATGCAATGGTGGTGGATGCAATGGTAAATGATATTTTTGGGTTTTTTAATGATGTATGCAAGATGAAAAGTATTTTTGTATTTTCGGATTTAATGATGGCTGAAAATGGAAAAGTGGTATATGGTGTTGGAAAGGTGTTTCTTATGATTAAAAATGGACCGGGGTTCATGGTTTCACAAATGCACTCTCTCTTTATAAAGTGGCAGACAATGGAACACACACAGAGTTAACATATGAGATTGCAACACAAAGTTTGATAACAAGTTACTTAGATATATGGGCATCACGTCCTAACATAGAGACCTTTTGGTTATTAGTCTCTCTTATACTCCACCAAGATGCGAACCAAATCATAACACCTCAGTAATTAAGATGACTCAGAGTATAGCAATAAGTTTCATGACATGAAGTGAAAATAAGAACATGCTGGATCTAGTCACAGGAAGAAGCTTGGTCACCCTCAACCCTTGCAGCATGGTATTTTGTTTATCCCTAGTGAGGTAACAAAGTAAGGTAAACACCCAAGTGGATCGCGATATTAAGTTGTCAGCTTACCGCACTCACCACTCCCCGTTACTCCAACTAATGCACACATCCCCCACACACGCTCTCATAAACATGCTTGATCATAACAAGTAGACAAGAACGGGGTACATAATATGCATCTATACTCATAACTGAAACAAACATTGCAATCTCAAACATATATTAACTCATAGAAAGATCCACCACATAGGTATTACAAATATGACCGTAATCATGTTCAGCAGCTCATACGGTACTAATTAGTGAAGCTCAAGAGAGGAGAGATACATAAGTTACTTCCACAAACCCATAGTCCAGAGGTGGACTACTCCCTCTTCATCATGGAGACGGTGGAGAAGTCGATGGAGAAGATGGAGACCACCCGGCAGCGCCCCGCCGGAGTTTTCCCCCTCCAATCTGCAGCTCCTGATCTCCGTTTCGGTGTTTCTGTGTTTGTGCGGCGCTCTTCGCGAAACGCCAGGGGACCTTTTTTATAGGCGTTTTTAGGTCAAGACGGAGTCGGTGGACGAAAGATCGACGGCAGCGGAGCCACGAGGCCCAAACAGTGGGCCCCACACGGCCACAGTACCTGGCCGCGTGGGCCACCCCCTTTCTGCCTTGCGGCTCCGTTTGCTTGATTCCTTCGCTCCTACGTCTTCTTCCTTCCAAAATAACGACCTCTGTATTTTTCCAGAATTTTATGACGACGTTTGGGTCCCTGAAACATAAAAGGAAAGAAATAGGGTTTTCTGCCTGCGCAGGGTTAATTCCATAAAAATAGGAAACAATTGATTTATTTCCTAAAATCATTAAATAACAGTAATATAACCCTTATATGATGCAAATATGATTGGAATATGTGTGATATAGTGCAAAGTTCATGTATGCATTTTACATGCATCACCATGTTACTATTTTTTTGAAAGATTTTCTTTGGATGCAATATTAAATTCTTTTTTTGCATATTTGTATAATTCCCTACTTTGAATTATTGTACTAATGCTATCATTGTTTTTATCTTTTATTTTGTATTAGTTAAGCAATGGATGACGATGCTCCCTTCGCAAGGAGAGAAGGGGAAGAGGAGATCTTTTCCTACATTAGGGAACCCGGGGAATTTCGACATCCCGCGAAGGAGCTAAAGATCATAGAATAGAAGATGATGGCTCAGAGTTTTTGAATGACTATGGTCCGGGAATGGAACCGGATCAAAGGAATAACGAGTACGATGAGGACTCGGAAATTGGTGGACCCATGCCATCTGGCGAGGTATATTAAGTCTATGTTGAGCAGATGCAATAACTGATTTGTACATATATGTATTCACACATGTTTTATATTTTTAGACCTCCGCATCGAACAAATCCACTAAACGAGGCCATGCCCAAGGGATGAGCAAAGAAGAGCATCTCACAATTGACGAGGTGGATGCAGCTACTGGCCAACCACTGGCACCCGTGCCGAACGCAGTTTGGTTTGTGCATCAATGCGGAGTCACTATCAGGGACAACGTTTATATCAGCACTCAGGAATGGATTAAGCCAGCAAAGTTAGAGGGAGTTAGTTACGCCGACGAGAGAACCAAAGGTGTGCTTTGGAACAAGCTCATTGCACATTTCACCCTACCGGTCTTGGAAGATAAGATGAAGACAAAAGCCATGACAGACAAAGTCAAGCATTTCGCTCTTAAGAAGATGGGTCAACAATTCAATAACTACAAGAACAAATTATTCCGTGAGTGGAGTGAAGATGGGAAACTTCCGGATTTCACCGGCACACGAGAGGCAGCGGCCTCACTGGCCTGCATTTCTGGAGTACAAGAATTCGGAACTAGCTAAGAAAAGGGCGAAAACGAATAAGGATAATGCAGCGAAAAAGATATATCACCATAAGATGGGGCCAGGTGGCTACCGAGTTTCCGAGCCTAAGTGGGAAAAAGTTGAGTCCAAATTGCGTGCAAAAGGGCTCACCCCGGTCATAGAGGAATGGGACAGAAGGATAAGGAATTGGCTACTTGGCATGGAGGGGATTATGACATGGAAACATGGGAGTTAATAATTGATGAAAGCAAAGTAGTCAACGGAGCCCAGAAAAAAATTATTGACTTAATTGCCAAATCTAAAGACGGGAAAGTTTATTTCCGACAGAGAGAAGGACGAGCTGTCAGAGGCCCTCAGGACCAAAGAAAAAGGAGGACAAACACGAGGCTTAGGAGAAGTGCCGTGGAGTGAAGGGTTTCCCGGGACCGTGAATCTTATAGAAGCCGAGCGAGAGCAAAGAGGAGGAAGGAGCAGCAGGAATCAGACCAGTTGATGATCCTAGAAAGAAATCATGACCATATGGTTGCTCTCTATAAGGAACAACAGAAGCAAATAGATCAAATGCGCGAGCAAGGGGCGCCAACTCTTCAGCTGGAACAAGCGAGTCAAGGCGGCCCATCGCATCGCAGAAGCAGCGTGGCTTCCTCAGTTATGGTCGGTGATGATGAGACAAGTTACCCCGTGGATTATATCACGGAGAAAACAACTTGTGAGCTGCATGTCCCAGTATTTAACTTATCCATGAAGGCGGCAGACGGCTATGCTGTAACTGTTGACTCTACAGCATCGTGGCTTGACAATGCCATTCCAGATGGATTTGCTCGTGTCGGCGTGGATCAAGTTGTACAAGGATATGAATCACTGAACCTTGAGTTCCCAAGAGCTGATGATGAGTCGGTGCTAGGGGACGTAGTGGGTGGTCTAATTCTATGACGGAAGAAATACATCAAGTTTGCAGGCTGGGCGCCAAGCCCACCATCGTCTCCGCCAATTCACGATTCACCACTGATGACGATGAAGGGGACGACAACCATCAGTCGTCTCCGCATCAGTCGTCTCCGCCGCCGCGTGCGCCGACTCCGCCGCTGAGTCAGCTGACTCCGCCGCGTCAGCCCACTCTGCATGAGCCGACTCCGCCGCCGCCTGAGCCGACTCCGCCGCCGCATGAGCCGACTCCACCGCCGCATGAGCCGACTCCTGAGCCCGACATAGGAAGGGCCCACTTCGTCGTCCATGGGATTCCGGCGAGACCCCCGATGTTCGCCCCTCCCAAAAGTACCCAAAAGCCTTGACGACCTCAGAGCTTGCGACATGACTAAAGAGCAATTGGATGCGTGGGTGGATGCAGACACAAAAAGGCAGCTTGCACCGAAACAGCCCGAGGAAAAGCAAATATTTACTGCAAAGGAAAAAAAAGTGGGCTACTGGATTCATCACGGAACCATCGCAATATGAGAAAATAAGCCAGATAACAATTTACGAGCTCTGGTAAAAAGACGGGAAGTAGTAGTGCCAGAGGGAAAAGAGACGTTGCTCAGCTCGGACAACAGGCAAACAAGTCGATAGCCTGCTCGTATTTATGCCCACTGGTCATGGCTCCGCGACGGACCTAATTCCTAGTTTATCCTTCAAGAAAGACTTTGTTGCAGATGCTGGTATTACTCTTGCTCAACTGGAGAACAAAAATCTCTTTCCGTCGGATGTAGATGATTCATGGAAATGGAAATGGGGGAGGTCCCTGCTGCGAGGTGATCAGATAAATTTTCTACCGACATGTCTGCGACAACTCCATAGTTGGTACATGAAAACCACAAAGGAATTTGATGAATTTATGATCTCTGTGGAAGTTACAAAAAATCATTTCACGGGTGAAGACATGTTCACAATTGAGCTCGAAGAACTCTGGTACTTATACAACCTTGACGCCCTCGACTTGGGTCTCATCGGTGCCTACTGTCTGTAAGTGATTCAATTCAGTTATTTCTAAAAAAGATAAAGTCTTTAGCTCTCAGCTCGTTCATTGCCATCGCTAACTATGCTCACTACGGTATTATGCAGAATGAAGAGTGACGAATATGACAGAAAGGGCATCTATGGCTTTGGGTTCGTTAACCCAGTACGAGTTAATGAAAGGACACTAAAAAACCACGTGAAGGACACGGAGAAGAACTTGCTAAATGTCCTAATGAAGCAACATTTCAAGGTGCAGATAATGTTTCCTTACTACTTCAGGTAAGAGAGTGTTACTCGCTTGTACAAATTAAGTGTAACTGATGAGTTCGTGTATATAATAATGCGCAGCGATCATTACATTCTGCTAGTCATTGAAGTTGATAGATCAAGAGTTCAAGTCTACGACTCATTGGACTGGCCTGAGGCGAGGTACCAAAGCATTCTAGATACACTCCAAAGGTAATTTCAAACATTATCGCACTATATCAGTCTCTCTTATTGATTTCAGAGATATCAAGCAACTAATAACTCATTTATTCTTTTTTTTGCCGGGCGGGTTTGGAAACAATTCAAAGCGAGGACAAAGGGTTCGGGTTCATTTGAAGAAGAGCTGACTTTTATTCACCACAGGTAGGTAGTACGGTCTAGCTAGGTTCGCGCATCTCTTTATTTATAGTTTTCAATACCACTATATGTTGACTATGATTTGATTGAATTCTATTCTCGTAAAGTGGATCGAGAGGCAATCACAGGGGACTAATTTCTGTGGATATTTCGTTTGCGAGTGGATTCGTCGTGCGGTCACTGAGCGGGACCCAAAGAAATTTTTAGACGTACGAGAACAATATTCATCAATTGATCTCAAGTGTCATTCATAATTTTTGATACTCATGATTAATATTCGTATTGATCTCCTTCTTTTATAGGCAGAGTCATTGCGCGAGAGTATGCCACTAAAGAAGCGCTTTCAAGCACTAGCAGAGGAACTTGCGGGGTTTCTGCTCAGCGATGTCATATCTACAAAAGGAACATATAATGGAGAATAGCGGTGAAGTCTCGGTTATGATCTCCCGTGTAACCGAATAGACGGGCTCTAGTCCCGGTTATGATCTCCACACGCGTGTAATCGAATAGACGGGCTCTAGTCCCGGTTATGAGCACCTCCATGTAACCGGATAGATGTGAACATATTTTTATTTATGAACATTTTGATATGTTATATGTAGTTTCTGTTTTTAATTAATTAAACGCATATTTGTTTGCACCATTTCAATATTAAATTGGGAGGAAAAACAAAAATTACAGGCTGCCACGTGTGAGGTCCTTGGTCCGGGTTGTATGACCAATCGGGATGAGATCCTCCACCACGCCCGCGCCTCGGCGGCCACGTGGGAGCCTGTTGTTCCGGGTCGTAACGGACCCGGTACTAGAGGGGGGGGGGGCCTCTAGTGTCGACTTACTAGTCCCGGGTGGACACCCGGTACTAGAGGCCCTTAAGACCCGGGACCAGTGCCCTGTTTCCACTAGTGTTTGTGCTACACGTGCGAGCATGACGGGTTTTGAAACGAGACAAAACACGACGCACGCCGGTCGGGCCGACGGCTAGTTTAATTTACTCCGGCGGGGAGATGGGAGGTGACGTCGCAATGAAGAACTTCGTGCTCCTCGAGAGCAGTATAGTTTGAGGCGGACGGGTGGAGTAGTGGGGTCCGTGGTCGATCGTGCTCGGCGTTTATTTTGATGTTTATTTTGATGAGATCAAAATGTCGAAATCTATGTTGGTCAATTGTTAAATCCCGGTTCAAATTGAATCTAAATTTGTTTGGCGTACAGAAAAAATAGCATTTTAGTAGATAAGGAACCGAAAAAATAGCATACCGACAGGAAATATCACAGTCTCACTAACTAGAAGGTTCCGTATTTCATATATCTCCTATATAAAAACAAGAAGAGGTGTGTGCTGACCCCCGGTGGTGACGCCTGACTCGCCGTCCTCTTGCACCTCAACATATGCGCGTCCAAGGATATTTTTTAAGAATTTTATGACAGTAGCCCAATGTAATCAGCGTTAGATTTTTTTAGAATTTTATTGTTTTTTCTCTGAAAAACAGGCCCAACGTCCAATTTAGACTGTGATTGATAGTTAAGGGTGCGGAAGACAGTGATTTCGATTTCAGGTATAAAATGATTTTTT